>BTPG01000005.1:11683850-11913850 GCA_036245525.1 Semisulcospira habei
GCTACATTACCTAAGGGTGACTAAGAGCTAATGCAGCTGCGGATGTCCCGGCAAACTCAACCAAGCAAGGACTTCGCAGGGTTTATATACCCTCCCATCCTTCTAGAACAATCTAAAATGGCGTCCTTACCTGTTCGCACGCGCACGTGAACTGACCGAATATAGTTCTACACTTTTGGTCCTAAATACTAAGAATGGATGAAGCGCATGCGCTAATACAAAAACAAACGTCATACCTGTTTGGCCAACTCGTAAGAAGCCGCCAACTAATAAATGACGTCAAACCACCTAGGGCGAGTTCACTACGTCAGTAGGAATGCGAATTACGTAATATTCGCTAACACATATTACTGTAGAACTCTATCCAACAAGTACACGTGCACAGAGCTGAACGCAACCAAATAAGAGAAGGCATAAAAATGCAAGCACTGCAGAAAAAGACATGGTTAAGCTTGTTGCCTAACGTAGAAAAAATCAGCATCTTATGACGACAAAAATACAGTGGTTTCTGCCACACTACAAATCAGCTTCTTAGTTGTTGTTTTTGTTTCAAATGGAAGCCAATCAGTCCATTTGATTCGATACAGTTCAATTCAATTTGATTTGATTTGATTTGATTTGATTTGAACTGACATTCTTAGAAAGATAGCTTGGCTGGTAGCATGCCACACTGCAGTACTTGACAGTGTACGCTTGACTACACATCCCGGATGCAGACAAGCAAGGTTTCGCTCTAGTTCACACAGTAAACAAAGTCATAAAACAAAAAAAATGTGCGTCTTCTGATGCAAACATTGGATATAAAGTTAACCCATTCAGCCCTGACGCCCTACAGCAGGAGATGGGTCGGCCATGATAATTCAAGGGTAGTGCCAGATTAGCTTGGCGCCTGAGTCGATCCATCCCCTGCAATTGGTGCATAGTCGTTAGATGACGCCTCCAAAATTCCGGAAATATGGCCGTCGGGCTGAATGAGTTAACCCATTACATCCTGAGGTTGGTTTTTTTTTTTTTTTTTTTTTTTTTTACATCAGATTAGTGAGTTGTCTTATGACGGCCACATCACAGCTCAGGCGATATTATTGACGATGATAGTTCAAGGGGGGTGCCAGGACAGCTTGGCGCCTCCAGGCGCCAAGCTGTCCTGTCACCACCCTTGAACTATCATCGTCAGATTGATCTCATGTGTGAGTGCACCATGACTTAAAAAGAGTTAAAAGTCCGGCATATTTTGTTTGTCCGGGCTTTTAATCGACCGTTTTTGTCGAAACACGTGCAGTTTTGCTCGATCTCTCATTTCCAAACAACGTCTACTCCAGAAGTGGATACACATCAAGACGTTTTGTTAATCCCTTGACTGCTGCTGACGATACAGCTGGTGCGGAAAAGACCCGTATCTACGCGTCATTTCCGCCGAGCGGTATCGTCTGTAACTGACAGTCAAGGAGTTAACTCCTTCAAGGGGCCCCACATCAATAGCTGCGAAAGTGGCGTATATAGTTGCCGACGACGCTAATGTTGATGCGGGTCTGTTGAATGAGCCAAACCGGCCCGCTCTACGAACACCAGAAGTTTAGTTCTCAGATGGACGGAAATGTGACCGATCTGTATGAGTTAGTTAGTTGGGGGTTTAACCCGTATCATTCGGAATACACCAGTGTGCGAAATAAATTTGACTATAATAGTTCAAGGGTAGTGCCAGAATAGCTTGGCGCCTCTAGGCGCCAAGCTATTCTGACACCACCCTTGAACTAAATCCATTGGTCTATGTCCTTATCTGTAAGTACTAAAATGTAGCTTGCATATGGCAGTGTACAAATTTTAAGCTTTTAGCCTCAGTATGATATGGGCTAACATCCACGGCTCCGGGGTGATAATGGACGGCCCTAGCGGGCGGGTTATGGGGAACAGAAACAGCTGTTGCCTATGGAGTGCGACCTGAGCACTGATCAATTCGGCCGAACTGCAACTCTGCCACTTTGATTTACCAGGACCTTATAACGAACATGCTCACTGAACAAGCCCGTCGTTTTGCCTGGACCGATCTATATGAGCGAGAGGCTTTGAGTTCTATAAATGCCCATGTGGCTGCAATTTTCAACGCTTGGCGGCCGGGCATAATTATCGGCCCCAGTCACCATTCATGTGGAAAAGAGGTCAACTGTTAGTGGGAAACAAACAAACAAACAAACAAACAAACAAACAAACAAAACAAAACAAAACAAACCAAAACAAAACAAAACAAAACAAACAATACTGCAGAGTCTCACGACTGGTATGACTGAGAATCTAGCTATCTTGCAGATGAAAGAAACTTCCCAGTGCGCAAAGGCCATCGAGCGGACATCGGCCGCCGTTGACCCGTGCATGACCGTGCGCGGGCCAAAGGCGGCCGACGTCGGCCCGATGGCCTTTCGTTGCGCAATGGGTGGCTATGGGAGCTGAATCCACAACACTGAGGTCCCAGAAAGGATGTCCGCCTGACGTGAGTGTTACGACGTAAGCCAGTCCTCGGCCCGATGGCCTTTAGTTGCGCAATGGGTGGCTACGGGAGCTGAATCCACAACACTGAGGTCCCAGAAAGGATGTCCGCCTGACGTGAGTGTTACGCCGTAAGCCAGTCCTGGCTATCGTGCACCCCTCCCCCCCCCCCCCCAGTACTCAGTAAGATGGGTTTCTAAGTGTACCTTAGTATGTCCTGAGATGTGTAAGCCATGTTCCCCTAAAATCCTTAGGAACACACCAGGGATATAGCCGATGGCGCAATGGTACCCCCATTCACGCTCTTTGCGGATGCTAAAATAAGGTTGCGAAACATTTTCCTTTAAATAAATCAGAATTCATTTCAAAAAGCCCAAATCAGACAATATTATGTTAAGTCACACCGTCTGCATCCTCTGCAAAAAACAGAACGAAAAGATATTAAATCTCTGGCTCACAGTGAAGGTATTTGTGCACCCAGAACCGGCCATTACTGCGAAATCTCAAAGAAAGACAAAAATAATGTGTCAGATGCCTTCAGACATTTTCTATAGCACTGATGTTGTGATTACTGTGAGTGCCACAGTGGTTGATTTTGTATCTCTATCCCCAAGTTGTAAAAATACACAAAATTAATTAGAAAAAATTACTAAAGTTAATACAATTCATTTTGACCTTTCTTTACCTATTAAGTTTCAATAATGTGAGCATAAAGTGCAAGAAAATAAGGAAAGTCGGCATACTTTACGGTACGTTCGTGGTGAATATGAATTGGGAAACGTACGTTGTTTCCGATGCCCTCAGAAATTTTGTATACAACTGATAGGTCTTTTTTTTTAAGGTTTTATTGGTTATGATAAAGTACCACAGTTACTCCCAACCTGATTTTATGATGCTGTGATGCATTTATGGGCCACAGCAGATGAATCTGCTGCCCTACCCCCATTTTACCAGTACGCAAAGAAACGCTAAATGATCATAAAAATTGCTTACGTCATACTTCTCTGTTTAAATATTTTTGTTGCCAGTTTTCTTAACAAACTATGCATATTGAGCATAAAAATGTGTAATCATTTCATTAATTTCAATGTGACCCATCAATTTAATTCTAACTATTTTTAACTGGCTGGTCTTTTAGGTGATATTTTACCTAGCGTAAGGCGGGTCTAGTAAGGTCTTCCCTTTTCTTTTCATTTAATTTCTTCTAGAAAGGTGCAAATATAAATATGCGTAATAAAGTTTCATGGTTCATAACAGCCAAAACAATGTTATCAAAATACTTAGTTTCTACATGTCCACCACGAGATCACCACATCCACCCCCATTTTTTGCCTTCTTCTTCTGCAACGTTCAATTCCTTGATGGCCGTCCTTAAATCTTATATTGTTCTGGCTGCCAATAAGTGAGGTGTCAAGAGCTTGGCAGCAGGTTTTCAGAGTTTGGTGTACAGGGGCGTGTCTTCTGGTCAGAACTGCCAGTAGACCGCTTCTCTGTATGGACAGGTCTGGGGAATGTGCTATGGAGACTGATTTTCTGCGCCACATTTGCATAGGGCTGTTTCCGAAAGACCCAGTCTCACGAGGGGAGTCCATTGTGATCAGTGCGAAGATGGAACATGGTGGCCTGGCTCTCCCTGTTTAGCTTGTTGATGTCGTCTGCCCAGGGGCTGCAGCCGCCAATTAGCTGTTGCAATCACTTGTTGCTGTAGTATCTTGGTTTTTTAAAGGAGGTTGTGATCTCGAGGTAGTCTGGCGCCAGCTTTGGCCAGGCTGTCAGCCTCTCCATTCCCAGCTACTCCAGAATGCACTGGAATCCACTGCAGCACTATTCTGTGGACAGGGCATCCAGTCTATCTTGAAGCTTCCTGGTGAGGAGATCAGTGGATCAAGCTGCTGCCTTACTCTAGCTATTGCTCTGCTGCTGTGTTGAGCACCTGCAGATTTGTACGATAGTTGGAGCTGCTGCCGCCAGCTGGTAAGGAGAGGGAGGTAGTAGTGCGGTCTGCACAACAGATGTACACGCCACTTCCTTCGTTCCGTACGGCGTCTTGTGCGGGCCCGCCTGTGTAGATGTGAGCACAGCTGCTGTGAGGGTAGCGCTTGTGCATAATCTCCAGTGAGATGGCTTTGTGCAGTGCCGCGACCTTTGGCAAAGAGTCCTGGAACATCGTTTATGTTGTCTAGAAGGCTCTTTCGAGATGTCCAGGTATCTAAAGGGAGCTCTTCACACATCTTTGGGCTTGTTTCCAGGACGTCAGTGTTAGCCCTTTGCAGTACTTTCAATTGGCGGTTCAGACCTGGGCGTTTCTGACGGTTCTTGGTCTGTTCCTATAGTCTCCAGTGCTGTCGGTGTTTAGTAAGTCTCTTCATCGTGTGTGCTGTTCTGCGTTCCAGTGGCTCCAATGTCCTCCATTTCCTAAATTGGGTGTGTCCCAGATGGCTCTAAGAATGTCACTGCATCATGAAAATGACCCAAGTTCTGCATCTTGTCAATCCTGGCTTTTTTGGTTTTGCAGGCAGTGTTCCATGTTGTTGATGTATCTTGGTGCCGCACTACTGGTCTGAGAGAAGTGAGATGTGACAATTTTACCGCAGGTAACGAGGCATTAGTGCGATTTCGCTTGGAACCCCAAGCGTCTCCAAGAGGCATAGATCCTCATGATCCGTCCGGGCTCACGAGGATCTATGCCTCTTGGAGATATTTGGAGTGTTGTCTGTGATAATAGTACACGCCGATTACACGCCGCGATTTCCCTCTCGTTCGTTGTTGGGAGTCGGTCGATGCAAACGACACCGGCCTCACTATCTTCAACGGAGTACTCCGGCATCGAAAAGACTTTTTTTTTTAATAAAGCGAGTACACTTCTGATCTTAACCTCTTGACTAATACGGACGAAGCCGCTCGACAGGAAGGTCGCGTAACTACACGTCTTTTCCGTCGAACGGTATTGTCAGCAGCAGTCAAGGGGTTAAAGTGCTTTTTTTTTTTTTTTAAACCCACATCATACTGAGGCTAAAAGGTTCAAATTTATACACTGCAATATGCAGGCTACATCATAGTACTTACAGATAAGGATATAGACCAATGGCTTTAGTTCAAGGGTAGTGCCAGAATAGCTTGGCGCCTAGAGGCGCCAAGCTATTCTGGCACTACCCTTGAACTATTTTAGTCAAACTTATTTCACACATTGGTGTATTCCGAATGATATGGGTTAAATCGTCATTAACGATCATGCCTTTCGTAGCGTAGCAGTGTACCCCACAGCGTTGATGGCTTCCATCAGCTGTGCGGGCGTTGTCATTTTGGGATCGTACACAATCGTCCCAGTTTCGTCCTGCAGTGACATCCGGGCGCTCTTCACGGCCGGGTCTTTGGACAAGGTCTCTTCGATCGTTCTCGCGGACGAGGCGCTGGTCATCCCCTTGATGGAGACGACTGCACACTTCATTCGGAACCCATGTGGCCTCTTCTTCAATTCCTTCAAACAAAATGACGACAAAGACAGAAACACGCTTAGAAAGATAGTACGCGCGCTAAGCGAGTTTGAGGACCTCATAAACCTTTCACATCCCGCCAAAATATCGAAAAGTGGGGGATGGTTGTGTGTGTGTGTGGCGGTGGAGGAGGGGGAGGGTCGGGTGATTGGGGGGGGGGGGTCCGAGGGATTCCGAAAACGCCAGAATTCACTCCCCCCCCCCCCACATCCGCCTCCTGATGAGGATCTATATCCAATGCGCAAAAGGCCATCAGGCCGACGTTGGCCCGCGCACGTCCGTTTTCACTTTTATTTTACGTCATCTCCTTCAGTTGCCACATTCCTTCTGCCAATGAAGATAAGTAGCGGCTAATCTCTCTGTTTGTTTGTTTGTCTATTTTGACAAAGGGTATTTACCCGAAATATTAATAAATTGTGTTGTACCCGTCTTTTCTAAGCGTGTTTCTTTCTCCGTTGGGTCTCTCTCTTGGCTTGACTTCGCGAACGAAGATTCTATAGGGCTTGCCCACGTCGTCTGCAGGCATTTTCGTGGCTGCGGAGGCCAATCCGGGACAGGCAGGTTCGACCGCAGTGGCTGCAGGGGAAGGTCTGGTCAGGGTTCTGAGTTACGGCAACTCGGTTTTTTCTCCTGAGCCGTTTGTCCTTAAGGTTAGCTCTGCGAGAGTCCTCAAAGGAGACGGCTGCCTTGTAGATGGTGGAGCGCCAGGTGTCACGGTCCGCAGCAAGCGAAGACCACTGGCGGTGGTCGATTTGGCAAGCACTAAGTGACTTCTTGAGACCGTCTTTGTATCTCTTCTTTGGTGCCCCTCTGTCACGGTGTCCAGTAGCAAGCTCGCCGAACAGAGTGATCTTGGGTAGGCGATGATCCTCCATCCTGGAGACGTGCCCCGCCCAGCGAAGCTGTGTCCGCAGCAACAAAGCCTCGATGCTCATAGTTTCTGCCTGTTCAAGGACCTCGACGTTGGTGACATAGTCACTCCAGTGAATGCCCAGGATGGTACGCAGGCAGCGCTGGTGAAAGCGTTCGAGGAGTCGTAGTTGGTTGCGGTAGAGGGCCCAGGACTCGGAACTGTACAGCAGGGTGGTGAGGACGACAGCTCTGTACACACTGATCTTGGTGCCCGTTTTCAGCTGTTGATTGTGCCACACCCGCTTGAAAAGTCGCCCAAAAGCGCTGTTCGCTTTTGCCAGCCTGCTGTCAAGCTCCTTGTCCAGCTTGGCATCTGACGTGATGATGCAGCCAAGGTAGGTAAACTGGTGTACTGACTTCAGTTCAGACTCGCCGATGGTGATGTGGGGAGGGCGATGCTCTACCTTGGGTGCCGGCTGATGTAGTACCTCTGTCTTTTTCAGACTGACCTCGAGTCCAAAGAGCTGGGCAGCATCTGCAAAGCAGGATGTGATGCGCTGCAAGGCTCTCTCTGTGTGTGCAACAAGGGCAGCGTCATCAGCAAAGAGCAGCTCACGAATCAGTTGGTCTAGGGTTTTCGTGTGGGCCTGCAGTCGTCTGAGGTTGAACAGGCTGCCATCGAGACGATATCTGATGTACACTGCATCGTCATCGTCGAGGTCTACTGTGGCCTGCTTCAACATCATGCTAAAGAAGATGGTGAAGAGGGTTGGTGCCAGCACGCAGCCCTGTTTCACGCCGTTGATAATGGGGAATGGTTCTGAGAGGTTACTGTTGAGTCTAACCTGGCCTTGCTGGTCCTCGTGGAGCTGGACGATCATGCTTAGGAACTTTGGGGGACAGCCAAGTCGCTCCAGGATCTGCCACATGCCTTGCCTGCTCACAGTGTCGAATGCTTTTGTTAGGTCGACAAACGTTACGTACAGCCCTTTGTTCTGCTCGCGGCACTTCTCCTGAAGCTGTCTCAGCACAAAGACCATGTCGGTGGTACTCCTGTTGGCTCTGAAGCCACACTGGCCCTCTCTGACCGCATCATGTCCATGCGCCTCCCACTGAGACACCAGCAATACGTCACCCTTCTCAGTGTGTACTCCCCAACCCTCCTGGCAGAGCCTGCAGAAAAAGACAAGTTCTACTCTGACCTGCGCAGCCTCCTGCAGAGCACCCCCGCAGACGACAAAGTCATCATCCTTGGCGACTTCAACGCCAGAGTGGGCCAAGACTCTGAAGCCTGGAAAGGAGTCCTCGGCAAGCATGGCGTTGGGAACTGCAATGACAATGGCCGCCTGCTGTTGGAGTTCTGTGCAGAACAGCAACTTGTCATCACCAACACTACTTTCCAGCAAAAGGACAGTCGAAAGACCACCTGGATGCATCCTCGCTCCAAGCACTGGCACCTTATCGACTATGTCCTTGTGCGTCAGAGGGACCGCAGTGACGTCCTCCTCACCAGAGTGATGCCCAGTGCAGAGTGCCACACTGACCACCGCCTTGTCCGCTGCAAACTCAGGCTCCACCTCAAGATGAAACCCAAGAAAAGAGGCCCCCTCAAGAAAAAGCTTGATGTCGCCAGCCTTCAGCGTGATGACAAGAAAGCTGCCCTTCAGACAGATTTACAGCGCATGCTCAAAGACACAGTTGATCCAGCAGACTCCTCCCCTGAAACACTCTGGGAGCAACTGAAAACTGCTATTGTAAAATCTTCTGTGGAAGTCTTGGGCTTTGTTAGAAAGAGGAACAAAGACTGGTTTGACGAAAACGACGTGGAGATCCAGGAACTTCTAGCAAACAAAAGAGCCGCCCACCAGGCCCACCTAGCCCAGCCTTCCTGCCCTGTGAAGAAATCTGCCTTTCGCCTCATCTGCAGCAGTCTCCAGCTCAAGCTTAGAGAGCTCCAGAACGAGTGGTGGTCGAGACTGGCACAGAGGACCCAGCTTTGCGCTGACAACGGTGACTACAGGGGCTTCTATGAAGCACTGAAAGCAGTGTATGGCCCTAGGCACCTGGTACAAAGTCCCCTGCGAAGCGCCGATGGACAGGCACTCCTCACAGATAATACCTCCATCTTGAACCGCTGGTCAGAATACTTTCAGGACCTCTTCGGCGCTGAGCGCACTGTTCAAGAAACAGTCATCCTCCAAATCCCACAGCTCCCACTAAAGGTTGAATTGGACGAACCGCCCACCGCCGAAGAGACCCACACAGCCATCCACCAGCTCAAGAGTGGCAAAGCAGCAGGCATTGACGGAATCCCGCCAGAGATCTGGAAACATGGAGGCCCAGCACTGCACAACAAGCTCCATGACCTCTTTCTCTGCTGCTGGGAGAAAGGAACACTACCAAAGGATCTCCGTGATGCAGTCATCATCACCCTATACAAGAACAAAGGAGAGAAATCTGAATGCTCTAATTATCGTGGAATTACCCTGCTGTCCATTGCCGGGAAAATTCTCGCAAGGCTGCTCCTGAATCGGCTGGTCTCCGTTGGGTACTTCTTTGCATATTACACGCTTGGCAGTCACCTTTTTGATCTGGATTGTTTTCCCCATGGCTTTTTGCGTACAGCTTGCTGAGAAAATGCCTCGCTCTTTCACTGTGTCGCCCACCGGTTGGTAGGTTGTTGTGGTGTAAACGTGAAATAGACGAACATTACATTTTATTTTAAACCTCTTCCTTGTTTTTGTTTCGGAAATTTTGTTTTGTTTTGTTCATTCCGCGACCAAAAGCCAAAACTGTCCAAAGTGGTCTCAACAAGAGGCATAGATCCTCATGAGCCCACGGGGGCTCATGTGAACCTGCGTATCTTGCAGTTGTGTCGTGTTCACTATTTATTGGCAGCGAAGGCGTTAAAAATTATTTTTTTTTAAAAATGCAACTATCATGCAAACGGTGCCATAGCAGAAATACCGGGATTTTGATTTGGTCAATTTTCTCGTGGGTTTGTTATCTTGCAAGGTCTTCGCTTGTCGGTTCGATACTCCAGTGCTGCTGTTCGCCGTCTCAGGAGCCAGTTGCATGAGCGAGCTTAGTCCTGCACCAGTCACTAAGCAATGTGCGCCGCTATAGCGGCGCACCTTGCTTAGTGGCTGGCACAGGACTAAGCTCGCTCATGCAACTGACCCAAGAGCCTAGGTGTGCATTAATTAATTTACCAGGGGCCGGATGCACAACAGCCTTCTAATTCCTAAAACAGTTATTAAAAGTGAAAATTTACAAACGTTTTGTAAAAATCGTGTTTAGCGCACTTAGATGCGATGCACGACAGACTTCTAAATTGTAAAACAGTTTTAAAAGTGAAAATTAAAAATCGTTTTTAAAAATCGTGCTTAGCGCGCTTAGATGCGATGCACGGAAGTTTTAACACTGTTTTAGCGACGATTTTCGCTTGTAACTTTAGAAATGCTCGGAGCTATTCTAAACGCGCTAAAACGCTTTTAAAACTGAATGTATGCTGAATGGGCGCCATTATTAATCAGCCGCTTCATTGAATTCGACAATATCAGCGAAGACAAGAGAGATCGCTGCATCCTATCGGACGGAATATAACGACGAACAACATCGGTTTCAGCGTTTGAGATTTACTGAGAAGGGCTGAACAACATTGGGAAGTGAAATATTATCGGAAAGATCGGCGGAGATCACTGCCGGCGTAACACAATTGACTTTGTATATAATTATAATAAGCTCGATTACCATCAATGCCTCAATAGCGCAGTCGGTAAGACTCGCGGTAAAAAAAATGTCACTTTTGAAACCAGGACTGGCCTGGTTCGAACCACAGCTTTTCCGTTTTTTTTTGTTTTTGTTTTGTTTTAGTTTTCTTGTTTGTTACTTTGTTGTTATTGTGCTGCACGTATTTAATTATTTCCATATTCCTCCAGCAGGACTGCTTCCTTTGCCGAGAAAAAATTGTGTTTTTTTGTGTTTTGTGTGTGTGTGTGTGTGTGTGTATGTGTGTGTGTGTGTGTATGTGTGTGTGTGTGTGTTTTGTGTGTGTGTGTGTGTGTGTTTGTGTGTGTGTGTGTGTGTGTGTATGTATGTGTGTGTGTGTGTGTGTGTGTGTGTGTGTGTGTGTGTGTGTGTGTGTGTGTGTGTGTGTGTGTGTGTGTGTATGGAAATAGTCTCCGCCGGACTTGGAGCAGCCATCTTGGCCGGAATGGAACTGACGTCTTTTGACGCAATAAAGTCAATCTTATAGGTGTTAGTTCTTTTTCTTACGAACTGAAAGTTCGTCAGCTATTGTTTCACGTCATACCTTCAGTTGCATCCTCGTTATCAGAAAAAATAAGTTGCAAATTGTGTAATTGTTTCTGTATATATTCTGAACAGGCCTAAATATTACTAAATTGTAGTTTACTTCTCTTTGCTAATCGTGTTTCTTTTTTATTGGGATTTTCTCTCCATACTAGTGATCATAAATTTTTACTGCGAATGAACTATTCAAGGAACCCCCTATCAGTCTATTTATATATCGGTGACGTAGAAACGTGTCGTGCATCAGTTTTAAAAGTGTTTTAAAACCTCTATTAACTAAAACAGAGGCCGGATGCTTAACAGCCTTCTAAATTAAAAGCATTTTATAGTTAATATCGTTTCAGTTAACAGAGGTTTTAAAACACTTTTAAAGCTGATGCACGACACGTTTCTAAAAACAAGTTAACAACGTTTTAGCTAAAAATTGTCCAGAAGGCTGTTGCGCATCCGGCTCCTGCTATATTTTCCAATTTCCAAAGTGTCCCGCCATCTTTGCTGTGTGACGCACAATATGCTTCACGCACAGGTAAAAATGTTATTACATGGTAGCTTTGCACGTGGCGAAGAATATCAGTGCGTGTGTTGGAGGAACACATTTGGAAGGAGAGAGAGAGAGAGAGAGAGAGAGAGAGAGAGAGAGAGAGAGAGAGAGAGAGAGAGAGAGAGAGAGAGAGAGAGAGAGAGAGAGAGAGAGAGAGATGAAATGAAATGGAACTTTATTGAAATGAAACTTTATTTGTCAACTGATGAAGTAATTAGCACATGTACCATTTTTCATACTTGTCGTTGCTACTCTACAAACACAGGGTAATAATTGTAATAGTACCAAATTACACAAAAGGAAAGATTAGGAGAAACCCCTCCCCCCCTCCCCCTCCCCCCCCCCTGGTGTTTGATTGTTTGCTGACAAAGCAAAGTCCAGATTACAGACCCTCACTAACACCACCGTTGGTTGATTTTTTTGGTGACTGGAGGCGGAGTCTACCGCCGAAGGCCCTTAGTGTCAGGTTCAAGGTCACCCCAAGAACCCTTACACCAATCGAGATAACCGATCCGCCCCTGAAATTTACGAGAGAGGTTGAGGATGAGTGGGGGCGGGGCGGGGGGTTGTTAGAGTCTATAAAAGGATTGCTTATATAGCTTACTTAAAAGTGTGTGTGTGTGGTGGGGCAGAGGGGTCGGGAGGGGAGGGGGTTCTAGGGGGTCCCGAATTTAAGTTATATTATCGCCACCATCATATTTAGACCAGCCATAAATTTGGCTTCATAATACTGGGTTGCCTTCATAGTACTATGATGGCTTTTTTTCCTTCATAATACTGGTTTTCCTTCATAGCACTATGATGGTACCCTCATAGCAAATAACGCCATCGGAATACTGTAGACCGTGTATGCATTGTCTTCAAAACGCTTCTCCCTCATAAGCACATACACATGATTGTTATACACGTACATTCGAGAGACTGTAATGCTATTACTGTGTATTACTTGAGTAAAGAACGGAGAGCTTAACTCTTTAACTCCCAGAACTAAATGACTTCCATTCTACAAAATGAAAGTCAGTTAGTTCTAGGAGTTTACGAGTTAACCCTTATCATTCAGCATACGCCTGTGTGTGAAATAAGGTCGACTAAAATAGTTCAAGGGTAGTGCCAGAACAGCTTGACGATTCTGGGCGCCAAGCTATTCTGGCACCACCCTTGAACTAAAGCCATTGGTCTGTAAGTACTATAATGTAGCTTGCATATGGCACTGTACAAATTTGAAGCTTTTAGCATCAGTATGATATGTGTTAATATTTCGGGTAAATACCCTTTTTCAAAATAGACAAACAAAACAATATAGAGATCAGTAGCTACTTATCTTCATTATCGCAGAAGGAATGTGGCAACCCCAGCCCGCGACGTAACAAACAAACATATTTGTTTGTTTATTTTGAAAAAAAGGGTATTTATCCGAAATATTAATAAATTGTGTTGTAACTGTCTTTTCTAAGCGTGTTTCTTTCTTCGTTGGGGTCTTCTCTTTCTAAAGACAACTCCGAAAGTTGGAGAGCTGCTGAAGCCTGCGAATGATTATGTGTCACCATCGGACTGAAGCGGATCGCCCACATGGACAAGAAGCGAGGTAGACCGTGACATGGCGTGCAGCCTGTCAAGAGCATTATCACCGAGTCCCCACCACATCACCACGACCACCCGCCTCTCCAGCCCGCTGATCACTCTCCAGTCGGTCACGGTGACGGCGTCTTCCACGGCCCGCGCCACTTGGCGGACTGAAGCATTCGTGTCATCCGTCCTCAGCACTTGTACCGGAATTCCGCGAACTTTGAGGATGGTGACCACAGGCAGGTCGTCTCCCGGGGTCTCGCACAGGATGAAGATGTCACGGTACTGCAGGTCGCTGCCTGGGCACACACGAACAATACAGAGGTTACGTTTACAACGGACGACTCCCAGTAGCGAAAGAGCGAAGTTACAGCGGCTAACCAGCGTGTAGGATGAGCAAAGACAACGCTGCAAACATCTCCAAGAGGCATAGATCCTCATGAGCCCAGGGGAAAATAAGCATAGACAACACTCCAAAAATCTCAATAGTCACAGATCCTTATGAGCCCGGAGATGTTTGGAGTGTTGTCTATGCTTATGGTACACGCTGGTTGTCTCTTGGAGATAAGAATAGACAACACACCAAACATCTCCAAGAGGCATTGATCTTCATGAGCCCGGAGGAAGATAATCATAGACAACACTTATTAACTCCAAACATCTCCAAGAGGCATTGGTCTTCATGAGCCCGGAGTGTTGTCTGAACTTATGGTACAAGCTGGTTGTCCGTCGTGATTTCGCTGTCGTTCGTTATTGGGGGTATTTACTGCAGACGAAACCACTTAAATAATGGCCGGTCACATGAAACGAAACCTGAGGGATTGGAAAGGGTGATGACCAAATGTGGGCATGGGCGCGGTGGCGAAGAAGAGCTGCCGCCTTAGAGTGACCATTGCTGCCCTACGACGAACTGGCTCGTGCTCACTATCGCTTGACGATTTTCCTTGGTTGCACGACAAAATAATTCTCACGCCAGAACGATCCTGGGTCATTTGGGTAATATTATAAACACCAAATGGATCCCCGGTCGATTCTGTCGCATAATCACTGTGGTGTGTTACACTGGAAGAAAAGTTATGATCCTTACCCTTTGGCGTGTGAGTTTTGCGTTAGGGAAGTAATACGACAAACTACCCGGGATCCCTTTGGCTTACGCCAAAAGGATCCAGGGTCGATTTGTCGCGTGATCACTTGGGCGTTACACTGGAGAGAAGGTTATGACCCTTACCAGTCTGCCCCACACGGAATTCCTCCATCAGGTGGGCAACGGCATCACCACAACGTCCACATTCCTCTGGCTGGTCCCCAGTGTGACCTGGCAATGGTTCGAGAATGGCGACCTCGTGCGACCAGTGCAAAAGCGCCCTGACTTCCGGACCGTCGGTTGGACTTGGTATGGGCGTGCCGGTGTAGCGGGGTACGAGGCGCCCACCCATATGGCCCGATAGTTCCACTTCTTTCACGGTAGCTGGGGGGCACCTGACAGGTGTGGTCAACAGTTCTTCTTTCAGGCAGCCAGGTGTGACGTGGCGCTCCACTGTGGCGGCCCACAGGTGTAGTGCAGGGACTCGGGCAGCCAAGCGAGTGCAGAAAGCGTCGAACCTGCCGCTAGTCTTGTCATAGACTCTAGCGGATAAAAGTATCAATATAAAGACAAATTATTATTAGACGGTATGACGCGTTGGGACAAGCCATGCATTGAGATTTTAAAAAAGAGAACGACTGTTTTCACTTACTTTCAGCTGAGAGATTTAGTCAACGCGTATTATCCCATTCTACAGCAGGAGACGGGTCGACCATGATAATTCAACTGCCCTTGAATTATCATGGTCGATCCATCTCCTGCAACTGGTGCATAGTCATTAGATGACACCTCCAAAATTTAAAAGTACGGCCGTCGGGCTGAATGAGTTAAGCGACCTATTTCAATCAGTAAGGAGTAAATAGTTGGCAATATCTCCTTTTTAAATGTTCTTAAAACTGTCTTACAATAATGCTGGACAAGAAGGCTAGCTGAAATTATGTCTAAATGTCGTAAAATGAAAGATTTTTCTGCTCTTTTTCTGCTTTTGTGCATAGGAGAGCTCCTTCCCTTCCGCTCAAACCCCCAACCGGGTCCGCCCTAGGGGACTTGGGTGGGGTTAACTACTTTTTAGTTCCCAGGGTCACCCTGGTCAGCCCCACAGGGTGGGTTTTCCTCTCTATTCTGAGGCATGTGTTTCTGTCTACCCTTGGTCCATTCACCTGTATTTTCCTTTTTTAAACTATCCCTACTGTCTGCACTGCCTGTATCTCTTGATATTGGATGTGTGTTGCTAAATGGTCTTAGATTTATTTAGCATATTAGACCGGCTGGCGACATACATTCCATATTCCGGGGGCTTTTTTTTTTTTTTCACAAGCAGTGCTGGGACGTCCTGAGAAAGTCTTGTTGCTGTCGGGACGTTAAGCAATGTACAACCAACATCCCTTCCGCTCAAAAGGCAACGGAAAACCTCTGGTACATGTGCATACTCACATGGATTGAAAAGAAGAAAAAGGGTAGATATAATTATATCCTAGTTGAGGCAAGACAACATTGATAACCCGATATAATTATATCCTAGTTGAGGCAAGACAACATTGATAACCCGATATAATTATATCCTTGTTGAGGCAAGACAACATTCATAACCCGTTATAATTATATCCTTGTTGAGGCAAGACAACATTGATAACCCGATATAATTATATCCTAGTTGAGGCAAGACAACATTGATAACCCGATATAATTATATCCTAGTTGAGGCAAGACAACATTGATAACCCGATATAATTATATCCTAGTTGAGGCAAGACAACATTCATAACCCGATATAATTATATCCTAGTTGAGGCAAGACAACATTCATAACCCGATATAATTATATCCTAGTTGAGGCAAGACAACATTGATAACCCGATATAATTATATCCTAGTTGAGGCCCCGCAAGACAACATTGATAACCCGATATAATTATATCCTAGTTGAGGCCCCGCAAGACAACATTGATAACCCGATATAATTATATCCTAGTTGAGGCCCCGCAAGACAACATTGATAACCCGATATAATTATATCCTAGTTGAGGCAAGACAACATTCATAACCCGTTGTTTGGCGAATTTTAGAAAAACAAATCCTGCCTTGGAGCAGATCGCTATAATTATCATTCGTGAGTAAATGACAACCCAGTAAGCAAAGGATCCGTAGGCCGACGTCGGTCCGAGGACCTTTGCTTACTTCAATGTCCAGTTCTGGAAATTATGTTCGTCTCAGGGACATGAAAGCACATGCACAGTTTGTAAAGAAATGATGTTCGTCTCAGGGACATGAAAGCACCATTTGTAAAGAAATGATGTTCGTCTCAGGGACATGAAAGCACAGTTTGTAAAGAATGCATATTAACCCATATCAGACTGAGGCTAAAATCTTCAGATTTGTACACTGCCATATGCAAGCTACATTATAGTACTTACAGATAAGGATATAGACCGATGGCTTTAGTTCAAGGGTGGTGCCAGAATAGCTTGGCGCCTAGAGGCGCCAAGCTATTCTGGCACTACCCTTGAACTATTTTAGTCAAACTTATTTCACACACTGGTGTATTCCGAATGATAAGGGTTAACAAAAACAGTACTAACACATTAATAGCCGCCTTTATGTACAACATCGTGCCTACGTGAATATAATCGATGCGAAAACTTACTGGCCACTAAAGGCTTCGTCAGCGATAACGAAGAGCTCCCCGTCACGCGCGGCTGACGCCAGTTCCTCGGCAGCGGCCTCCACGTCTTTCTTGTTGTTGGCAAAGTCATAAAAATGGGTGTAGACCCGCGGGCCGGGTGTTGGTATTGGTGTTGGTGTTGATGGTGATTGTGATGGTGATGTTGATGGTGATGGTATTAGTGTTCCTGTCCGGACCAGTGAGCTGGATGTTGGTGATGCTGTGAACCCGATTTGAGGAGTGTGCAGCAGCTGCTGTTCGATAAGCAAGATGGCGGCACGACTGTCTCTGTGTGTACTGAGCAGATGAACGTCCTTTCCTTGGTGCCCCCACTGCAGGCCCTTGAGGACGAGAACGACCGTTTTCCCCGTGCCTGTACAGAAAACACGTGATAGGCAAAATTAAAGATAATCACCACCCAAACGCAAGAGATGTAGATCCTCATGAGCGGGGGCTCATGAGGATCTATACCTTTTGTGGAGACCAATGTGAATCCAATTCCTTGGACGCTTGTGGCTTTTGGTCGTTGAATGAAAGAAATTTTCAGAAATAAAATGTGCGTCTACTGGCAGGAATGGGGCTAACACGCGGATACTTTTACAAAATCATTTCGCCTGCCAACATGTGCTGTGTGTCTATTTCTGGTTCACAAGATTGTTTTATAGGGAAAACAGTTTTCACGCTGGGAGTTTTCAATATACAGTATATCTGAAGATAATTCATGAATACTATTGCTGCACAGAAAGTTCATTTTTGTGAAATACAATGACTATATCTCAATTTTCACAAAAATGGACTTTCTGCTCTATGAAAGACAAAAGACGGTAAGTTCAGTTTTCGTGAAAAGCGAGATTTTGTTGCATACCATTGAAAATCTCGCTTTTCACAAAAATGGGCTTACTGTCTTTTGCCTTTCACGGGACACAACATCCGTTGCTTGAGATATTAACCGCAGTAGTGGTTGTTGGGAGATCACGGTTTATTATTCATACCCGGCGGCCCCCAGAGAAACACGCGCGGCAGGTCGGGCTTGTTGACAAGATCCACTTGCTGTGGGTAGAGAGTCAGCATGGCCATTGTCAGTCCTGTCAGCGCCACGGCCTCCGACAATGTTTTCAGTCCCACGGTACGACGCGGGGTGGTGACTGTGGGAACTTCGATTGTGGTGGCTGGGCCACAGAACCTGCAACAGCAGGAATGTCCATGATTAGCAAGCAGTAATTTTCAGGATGTGTTTATTTAATGTCTTAGCTTAATTGTTATCAGATGTCTCATTGTGTAATTATTATCAGATGTCTTAGACTAATTATTAGATTCTTAGCTGTATCTTAGTGTCTGTGTACAAAATGAAACCTGACGCCAAGTCACATTGCAGTGTTTTATTGTTGTACAATGGAACACTGGCAATAAATAATTTTTATAAGTATGTACTGGGGCGGTCCGTGGCGCAGCGGCAAAAGCGCCTGCCACCAATGCGTGAGGTGCGAGGTTCGATACCCGGTTCCGGATTCTGACTTTTCTCCTCCAGTAAGTGTCACCGCCATTAATTCGGGCGGACTGTCGGGGGCTTTTTCCTCCCCCACGAATTTGATATTAATTTCAGTCCACTCAATCAAATTTCATAAATATAAAAATGATTTAAATTACCAAAAACTTCAGTAGCTCGCTTGAGCTTGCCCTTAGCACCACGTGAATGTTCTGTGTTTCTGTACAGTGTGTGAGGGAATGCGCGTGATTCACGTGAGCGTGCTTGTTGGGTTCAGTTCGCGGCTATGTCCTGCGCATTGAGTTATATTATAAATATGAGAAATGCGCCATATAAATACCATGCATTATTATTATTTAACAAGAACAACAACATACTCGCACGCGCGCATGCACGCACGCACGCACACATGCACAGAGAGAAACAGACAGACAGACTGTAAGACAGACAGAGAACAATGAACACGAAACTACGGAAAATGTTTTGGCTCCCACAAACAAGTGTAAAACTTGCCGTTGATTACTAAACATTGACAAACAATCACACCTCAACCAGACAGAGAGAGAAACTCTCAGGCCGACGTTGGCTGCCCACTGCAGCCTACCTCGGCCCGAAAGGCTTTGCTACTTGGGGACAACACTGACATGTGCGCGTTAAAACTTGAGGAAGTCAAAGTAGCGAGCACGTACGCAAAAACAAGTTATCAAGAGACCTGACCAACGCCCACCTGGCTACAAGGACCTCATACTGGTCGCGTGTCATGTGGTGGTCGGGGCCAGCGTCTGTGACGGTCCGCTGCCACCACTCGCCGGAGCTGGATGTCAGGTTGTCTGAGCAGAGACAGCGGGCCACGGCGCTGTTTGTATCCGGAGCCTTAAGACAGCTACACAGGTCCTGGAACACACAGATACGCACATAACAATAATCAACATAGTTATATTACTACTACTACTACTACTACTACTACTAACCCCTTACCTACCCGGACAAGGCCGCAAACGCTGCCCAGATGCAAGAGACATAAACCCTTATGAACCCCCGCTGTCGCGGGGGCTCATGAGGAGCATATTTCTTGTTATTCCTGAGTTCTTCATCTTAATTATGTCCCGTTTACATCTATCGTTTCTGATGCGCATTCGTGATCACTGGCAACTTTCGCAGCTATTGATGCGAGGCTCCTTGAATGAGTTAGAGAGCGACAACACAGACATGATCATGATACTGGATTTCGGTGTTCATGTTCCCGCCACGTTTACCTGGTACAAGCTTAATAATAATAATAATAATAATAATAATAATAATATAAAACATAGTTCTTAAAAATATGTACACAAATTAATTCTTTCACAGATTAACCCCTTGACTACTACCAACGATTCCATAGTAACGCGCAGTGACCCTTCTTTTCCGGTATCGTCAGTAGCAGTCAAGGCGTTAGCGTCTCTCACCTCCTGCAGTGTAAGGTTGTCACGCAAGGCTTGCAGCAGCTGTGTGGACGTAATATTCGGCAACATCAACGTCTTGATGATGTTGACAAGAGGCAGGTCCGACACCAGATGTTTCAGCACAGCCTCCGCCTTGTTCAGCTGTTTCACGGCTTTCTGTACTCTGGTCTCCACCGCCTTGTTGAGGTCTGGGGCCTTGCTGGGGTTCACTGATTTCACTTCTCCCACTATCAGGCCGTACCGGGAACTGATCATCAGCACGTCAAAGTCACCTTGCTGGTAGTTTTCCTGCACAGAGTCTGCCCGTGGCAGCAGGCGGATGGCCGCGGCATATATCGGATCGACTTTTTGGTCCAGGTATTTCCTGAAATCTAGCTGAGACAACACCACCATCACCTCCTGCTCCCTCTCTGCAAGGTCCCGGATATAGTTAAGCACCCGCTGTAACGCACGATCATCTCTCACTTCACTGTCGTACACAACAGGCAGAGGTCCCGCGGGAATTGGTGCGTACACTAGGAATGCTGATTCCGACGGTTGAGGGGGAGGACTGGTGGAAACAACGTCCACAGGTGCCTGCTGGGGCTGATCTAAAGCCACTTTGGGAACTAGAACCGACTGACCGGCCACAGTCTGCACGTCGTATGGCACTCTGTTGAAGTGAAACGGGGGAAGGAAGTAGGTTTGGCTGTGGAGGTTGGGATACCAGTCACGTACACTCTGACGCCAAAACGTTGTGGCAGCCACCACATCCTCCATGCCACTTTGAACGGACCTGCAACTGGCTCGTGACTGTAAAAGCAATTCTGATTCTGTTTAACCCGTTCACTGCCGAGAGAAAAATTACCATGATTCAAATGCAAGAGTGATAGATCCTCATGAGCGCCCGCAACTGCGGTGGCTCATGAGGATCTATCCCTCTCGCTGAAACCACTTTATATCCACGTTCCTTCGACGCTGGTGATCTTTTACGTTGAATTTAAAATGTGATAACATAATCTGCATTATCTGGCTTTTTCGGTTCTGCAAGTTGAGCTGACAAGTGACTAGTCCGCAACTTTTTGTTTGTGATCTTCAACCTGATACAAAAGGCCTCCCCGACGCTAGACCTTGCTTCCAGGGGCCGAAAAATCTAAGGGGGGGGGGGGGGAGGGGGTGCGTGTGTTAAGACTCTCACCATTCGCCAAAATATCAAACTAGGGGTGGGGGGTACAAAAACCTCAAAAAGGAGTTTGTTATAGCATTTCAAAGAATTTTGGGTCGGGGGGGGGGGGGGAGGGGGGGGAGGGGGGAGGGGGTGAGAGGGGGGCGGAGAAGGTCTGGAACCCTTGTAACCCCTCTCCCGAACACACACACAAAACGGCATCCAGAGATCCGCCCCTGGGTCCGTGACAAGCGACAGGCTGTTCTCGTAAGCAAAATGATAATTTTGTTTACTACAGTGAACAACCCAACAGAAAATAAAACACGCTTAGAAATGACAGTTTGAACACAATTTCATCATTAACCCATTCAGTGCCCGTTGAGAGAAACTGTGCTTCTGCAGTCTTTGTCAGTTCAACATCAACCAGCCCTAGCTGTCCTAGGATCATGGATTCAGAGTGGTGTCAGCAAGAGGCATAGATCCTCATGAGCCCCCCCCCCCCGCTCACCCCCCCCCCCCCCACAACTGCGGGGGCTCATGAGGATCTATACCTCTTGCAGTTGGGTGTGTTCAAATTTTCTCGGCACTGAACGGATTAACATTTCGATTTTTTTCCAAAATAGAAAAACAAACAAGTATACAAATTTTTGCTACCTATCTTGTCAGTGTGAGTAAGCAAAGCCTAATTAGATTCTTCGCACTGCCTTTTATTCTGATTCTGGATCTTTTGTGACAGGGAAGTGGATGTAAGGTGCTGGGAAGGGATGGGGTGGATTAAAGTGGTGTAGTAATTGTGCGTGTATCTGAGAGAGAGAATACTGTTGTGCATGCGCAGTGAGTCCAGTGTTTTCCTGGAGAACATCGCTATACAAGAGTTATGTATTATTATTATTAATTTAAGTAGCGAATTGCATACTTTAGTAATAACTATTAATAAACTGTGTCGTAATTGTCACTTGTAAAGGTGTGTATTTCTCCACTGTGTTCTTGGCAGTCACCTGTTTAGTCTGGACTTTGTTCACTACGTAACACCAGTGTGTGAATATTGGGCACGGGACATAGTTGAAACGAAGCAAAGAGCATAATACGTGTTGCCGAAGGGCAGGATTTGGATCCCCAGCAGAGTAAACATTTACGCTGACTCCTGTTCTGAGCCAGGTCTTTAACCTCCTTTAATGCTGGAAAATTGCGAACACAATAAATTCAGCTGCAAGAGGCAAAGAACCTCATGAGCCCCCGCAGTTGCGGGGGCTCATGAGGTTCTTTGTCTCTTGCTTACGCTATTCGTATCAGTGTTCCTAGGATTGACGGGGTTATTCGGTGCTGAATTTGCCTTCACCTGCTTTCAAAAACATAATTAAGCATAATAAATAATAATTATGCATATGTATCCGCTGAGATGCCAGACTTGCTTGCCACCGCCCAAAATAGAACTCAGTGGAGAGCACTGTCTGTTGCTGCTGCCTTTCAGTCCCCCCAACGCCCAGTTCGGGCAAGGGACTGATGATGATGATGATCCGCTGGCAGTGAAGGATGTTAATGATGAGGCTTAGTTTGCAACGAACGACTTCCAACAACGAACGAGACCGAAGTCCTGGCGGATAGCCAGTAACTCCCACAAGCGTATGCAACATTGCAAACATCTTCAAGAGGCATAGATCTTCATGAGTCCCTAGTCTTATGAGGACATAGACTTCTTGGAAATTTATCCGTGGAGTGTTTTCTATGCTTACATGGTACAGGCTGGTTTTCCGCTGTGATTTCGACCTCGTTTGTTGTTGGCCGGAGTAGTTCGTCACAAACGCCAAACCGCACTACTACTAACACTCACGGCAACGTTTTTAACCATAGACCCCTAAGGCGAAAATTCTAAAATGAGGTGATTGTCATCTGATTACTACATTAGAATCCAGACAGTGAAAGCCTATTGGCGCCAAGCTCTTTGGGCACCACCCATGAACTGTCGTGGCAGATTCAGATCATGCTGTCAGTCAGGGCTAAGCTATTCTAGCACCACCCTTAAAAGGTCAAGCTCAATCCTTATGTTGTATCTTGACAGGACTGAATGGGTTAGACTGAGAGTCAAGCAGACAGATACCTGACCTCATTTCTGTCCTCATCTGGCAAAAGACCATTTTTATTCAGTGCAAATCTCGCTTTGCTCAATAGAGGACATACGACCTTTTGCCATATGAGGACAGATTTCTCTAGGTATTCATTTACACGTACAGTGCCGCCTTCGTACTTGTTTGGCTGAACTAACTAACTAACTAACTAACTCTCTCTCTCTCTCTCTCTCTCTCTCTCTCTCTCTCTCTCTCTCTCTCTCTCTCTCTCTCTCTCTCTCTCTCTCTCTCTCTCTCTCTCCCCCCCCCTTCCTCCCTCTCTCTCTCCCTCTCTCTCGTTAACAACTCAGAGTTGACTCGGTCCCCGTCAGCCAGTGCCGCTGAAACTCGGCCAGCAGCCTGTCGACCCTTCGTCCCCAAACCCACTAGGCCAGGCGGAACAGCAGTCACCGATGTTCCAGACAACTGACTTTCCGCCTCTTGTGACTTCATCTGCCGGAACGACCCAGACCTCAGCTGCTAATGCCTGGGCCCCCGCTGCTAGTCGTGACAACCAGATTCCCATTGATTTAGTGATGCAAATTGCGCAACTTATTTTCACTGCTAGACAGTGTACACCGCGTGCAAACAAATAGTTAATTCTCATAATATGAAAGAAGATTGATGTCTGTTGGGCGACACATTCCGACCCGTTGCCCGGATGGTTCTTGCTTAGTCCATAAGCTAGGAAGGTCTACCGTGCACCCCCCCCCCCCCCCACACACACACACACACACACCCCAGTACTCAATAAGATGTGTTTCAAAGTGTTCCATAGTATGTCCTGAGATGTTTAAGCCATGTTCCCCGAAAATCCTTAGGAACACACCAGAGATATAGCCGATGGAGCAAGGGTACCCCCATTCACGCTCTTCGCAGGTGCTAAAATGTGGTTGAGAAACATTTTCCTCTACATAGTCAGAATTCATTCCAGAAGCCCAAATCAGGCAATATTATGTTAAGTCACACCTTCTGCATCCTCTGCAAAAAAACAGAATGAAAAAATATTGAATCTCTGGCTCACAGTGAAGGTATTTGTGCGGCGCCCAGCAAACGGCCATTTCCGCGAAATCGCAAAAAAAGACAAAAATAATGTGTCAGATGCCTTCAGACATTTTCTATAGCGTTGGAAGTCCATTTTCAGGCTTACATCATTACAAAAAACAGGATGTCACAATTATTATAAACTTGATTAGGTGATGCTGTGATCACTGTGAGTGCCACAGTGGTTTGATTTTGTATCCCTACCCCCAAGTTGTAAACATACACAAAATTAATTAGAAACAAATTACTAACGTTATTCCATTTCATTTTGACCTCTCTTTACCTATTAAGTTTCAATAATGTGAGCATAAAGTGCAAGAAAATAAGGAAAGTCGGCATCCTTTACGGTACATTCATGGTGAATGATAGCTTTTTCCCATTTAAAATTGCCGAATTGGGAAACGTACGTTGTTTCCGGTGCCCTCAGAAATTTTGTATACAACCGATAGGTCTTTGTTTGGTTTTATTGGTTAGGATAGAGTACCATAGTTACTCCCAACTTGATTTTGTGATGCTGTGATGCATTTAGGGGCCACAGTGGCTGAATCTGCTGTCCTACCCCCATTTTACCAATACGCAAAGTAACGCAAAATAATCATAAAAATTGCTTACCTCATACTCCTCTGTTTAAATTTAATTTTTGTTGCCCTTTTTTTTAAGTATGCATATTGAGCATAAAAAGTTGTGATCATTTCATTAATTTCAATGTAACCCATCAATTTAATTGTAACTATTTTTAACTGGCTGGTCTTTTAGGCGATATTTTACCTAGCGTAAGGCGGGTCTAGTAAGGTCTCCCCTTTTCCTTTCATTTATTTTCGTCTAGAAATGTGTAAATATGAATATGCGTAATAAATTTCATGGTTCCTAATAACCAAAACAATGTTATCAAAATACTTAGTTTTCACATGTCCACCACGAGATCTCCACTTCCACTTTCTGCAACGTTCAATTTTTTTATAACCGTCTTTAAATCTTATATTGTTCTGTCTGCCAATAAGTGAGCTGTCAAGAGCTAGGCGGCATGTTTTCAGAGTTTGGTGTACAGGGGCGTGTCTTCTGGTCAGAACTGCCAGCAGACCGCTTCTCTGTATGGACATGTTTGGAGAATGTGCTAAGGAGTCTGATTTTCTACGTCAAATTCACATAGGGCTGTTTCCGCATGACCCAGTCTCACGAGGTGAGTCCAGCAGGGTCCTTGCGGTCTGTGAACATTTGTGAAAGTTGTTAAAAAATGACAAGGCTTTTTCAGGGCCATGGAAAGTCTGTCAATTTCAGTCCTTTTCCTTAAAATCTGTGAAAGTTTGTAATAAATGACAACGTGCTGGCAAAGTTTTGTCTACTTCTTTTTTTTTTTTTTCTCCCCCAATTTATGACTAATCCATTGCGAACGATCATGCTGACGCTTGTTGCAAGTGATCTATATTTAGCTCTGATCATAAAGTGACTGCATGGCCTTTCTGCCGAACATTCTGATTGGTTGTTTATGTTTCTACAGAGCTCCGCCATTCGCTAAGCGTTCTTTTATTTTGGTATCTCTTCATTGCTGATACAGAGTGATCTAATTAAAGTGTGTAAACCTTCAGGCTTCAGTTTGGGTTTGTGAAACGTTTATGAAAAGTTTGTGAACTTCGTTCCTGCTTTTCTGTATGGACCAGTCCAGAGTAACCAGTGCGTAGATGAAAGATGGTGGCCTGGCTCTCCCTGTTCAGCTTGTTGATGTCATCTGCCCATGGGCTGCAGCCGCCATTCTGCTGTTGCCAATCACTTTGTTGTTGTAGTGTCTTGGTTCTTTACAAGAGGTTGTGATTTTGAGGTAGTCTGGTGCCTGCTTTGGCCAGGCTGTCAGCCTCTCCATTCCCAGCTAGTCCAGAATGCACTGGAATCCACTGCAGCACTATTTTGTGGACAGGGCATCCATTCTATCTTGAAGCTTCCTGGTGAGATCAGTGGATCAAGCTTTCCTTTCCCTAGCTAGTGCTCTGCTGCTGTGTTGAGCACCTGCAGATCTGTACAATAGTTGGAGCTGCTGCCGCCAGCTGGTAAGGAGAGGGAGGTAGTAGTGCGGTCTGCACAACAGATGTACATGCCACTTCCTTCATTTCGCACGGCATCTTGTGCGGTATCACAGCTGCTGTGAGGGTAGCTCTTGTGCATAACCTCCAGCAAGATGGCTTTTCAAATTCAAATTAAAAAAAAACTTTATTTATCTCTTAAAGGGCAATTACATTTGTGTGGATGGGGAAAACAATCAAATAAAAGTCATTTAATAAACATTAATTAATATCAGGACATTCTAATATCCCAGTTGTACCTGATATTAATATGCTAAATCTGTAAGACTGAAAATACCAGTATTAAGACTAAGATTAAGACCTATTAAAACTCTAAACTAATACAATTACTAAAACATTATTTTAAACTTAAAGAGCATTATTAATGGCATTGTCAGCGAACACATTAACGTCTTACATTCCACTTACACCCTCTACAACTGCCCATCCAGGCCAGCGATACTCACGCGCTGAAACAGCTGTATAGAACACACACACACACAGCACACACACACACACACACACACACACACACACACACACACACACACACACACACACACACACACACACAAGCGTGCGCGCGCACACACACTTTTAACAGTTGCATAGATTTTCAAAATATTTAAGAGTCGGACAGAAACAGGGATGAAAGACAGTTTCCTGCGGTTGGTTTTACATGATGGTTGTCTGTATCGGCGGCCAGACGGGAGCAATTCAAAGAGATCTTTCATCACGTGAGCATCACTAGCCAGGATGGAAGTAGCTTTTCTTACAATCTGACGATCGCAGAACACGGCTAAACTTCTCTCTTCTTCCCCAATGATCTTTGAGCTGAGACGAACAATTCTCTGAAGACTGTTTTTGTTTTTGACACTAAGATTTGGGAACCAGCAAATGAACGATTGATTGATTGATTGTACATTGCTTAACGTCCCGACAGCAACAAGGCTTTCTCAAGACGTTTCTGCACTGCTTGTGAAAAAAAACAACAGAATATTGAATGTATCTCGCCAGCCGGTCGAATACGTTAAATAAACCTACGATATGGGGCCTAAATAAAGCTAAGACCATTTAGCAACACACATCCAACATCAAGAGCTACAGGCAGCGCAGACAGTAGGGAGAGTTTAAAATAGGAAAATACAGGTGAATGGACCAAGGATAGACAGAAACACATGCCCCAGAATAGAGAAGAAAACCCACCCTGTGGGGCTGACCAGGGTGACCCTGGGAACTAAAAAGTAGTTAACCCCAGCCAAGTCCCCCAGGGCAGAATCGGGTGGGGAAGCAAATGAACGAAAAAGTCAAGACGCTTTCTAAGAAAGATTTGTAAAACAAAGTTAAAATAGTCCTGTCAACAGAGAAAGAGTTCAGCTTCCTCAGAAAATACAATCTCTGTTGTCCTTTCTTCACAACAGTTTCAGTATTGTCATCCCAATTCAGTTTATCATCGAAGATGGTGCCTAAGTATTCATACTTCTGGACAATGGCAACTTCCTTATCATGTATAATAGTCATACTGTGATCCTGTTTGTTCATCCTAAAGTCAACAATAAGGTCACATGTCTTACCCACGTTAAGCTCTAAAAACGAGTTATCGCACCATTGAACAAAGTCAGTCAATGAGGGTCCATGTTCATCAGATGCCCCTTGCTGAAGGGAAAGTAAGGCGCTGTCATCTGAAAACTTGACAATGTAACTGTCAGCATGACAACTCCTACAATCGTCAGTGTACAGGATGTAAAGGAGTGGAGACAAGCAGCACCCCTGGGGGGGACCCGGTGCACGTGACAGCAGCACTAGAGAAGCAACCATTAACCCATATCATACTGAGGCTAAAAGCTTCAAATGTGCGCACTGCCATATGCAAGCTACATTATAGTACTACAGATAAGGATATAGACCAATGGCTTTAGTTCAAGGGTGGTGCCAGAATAGCTTGGCGCCTCTAGGCGCCAAGCTATTCTGGCACTGCCCTTGAACTATTTTAGTCAAACTCATTGCACACATTGGTGTATTCCGAATGATAAGGGTTAACCAAAACATGTTGTGGTCTACCGATTAGGAAATCTGTAATCCATAGAACAAGCTGTGGGTTAAGGTTGAAATTAGTCAGTAATCTCTGGGCTAACAGGTGTGGCTGCATGGTATTAAAGGCAGAGGAGAAGTCAGCAAATAGGATCCTGGCATGTGCACCAGGTCTCTCCAGATGAGTGTACAGTTTGTCTAGAATGAACAACTTGGCATCTTCAACGCCCTTTCCAGCACGGTAAGCAAACTGCAATGGATCCATTTTACTTTCGGTTGCAGACAAAACAAAAGCTCGGACAATCTTCTCCAAAGTTTTCATGACAAGGGAGGTTAATGCAACTGGTCATAAGTCGTTCAGTTGTTTTGGGTTATCTTTCTTGCGTTGAGATTTTCCATGCGGAGGGAATAGAGCAGGTATCTAGGGAGAGCTGGAAAAGGTGTTGAAAAACACCACTAAGCTGTTCAGCACAGAACTTCAACGTCCTGCCACAGATTCCATCAGGACCGGCACTCTTGTTCACATTAATCATTCTCAAACACTTCTCAACACTCTCTTGTTCAATAGCAATAGAGCCATCGTGTGTCAGTGACTGTCTCAGATCGGTTACAGCAGACGAAACGTCGCGTATTTCAAAACGGGTAAAAAAGGAATTAAAAGCATCAGGTAACGTGTCGTCACTGAAGCCCGCAAGACCGATCTTCGATTTGTGTGTATCGTTGGCATTGTTGACAGCTGATATAATCTGTATGCCTTGCCAAGCGGCATGCAAATTACCACTAACGAGTTTCATTTCCACCTTGTGCTTTGCGCAGTGCCGCGACCTTTGGCAAAGAGTCCTGGAACATTGTTTATGTTGTCTTGAAGGCTCTTTCGAGATGTCCAGGTATCTGAAGAGAGCTGTTCGCACATCTTTGGGCTTGGTTCCAGGACGTCAGTTTTAGCCCTTTGCAGGAGCTTGAGTTGGCGGTTCAGACGTGGGAGTTTCTGACGGTTCTTGGTCTGCTCCTGTAGTCTCCCATGCTGTCGGTGTTTAGTAAGTCTCTTCATCGTGTGTGCTGTTCTGCGTTCCAGTGCCTCCAATGTCCTCCACTTCCTAAATTGGGGTGCTCCAGATGGCTCTAAGAATGTCACTGCATCATGAGAATGACCCATGTTCTGCATCTTGTCAAGCCTGGCTTTTGGGGTTTTGCAGGCAGTGTTTCATGTTGTCGATGTACCGCACTATTGGTCTGACCGAGCAGGTGTTTGTTTGTGCCAGGATGCTGTAATTTGCGCCAATGTGGTCCCCACCAGTTTCTTCATCAGAGACTTTTTTTGCAGCTCTAGCTTCCATGGCTTCGATGTGAGGCCTGACGTGAATCCAGTAATTTATTTGTTGCCAGTAAAGTTGGCCTGTCTGTCATTGGTACTGGAAAGTCTCCAGTTTTGAGGTGACCTCTTCCGTCTGATTGAAAGAGATGGTCTAGCTCAGTTTGAGTGGCCTCTTTCAGTCCAACTGCTGATTCTATTGGCAGCATCCTAAATTCTGCAGGATGCTATTTCTTTATGCTGCGCTCCACACTGCAAAGTCATCCGCATGGAGGATGTTCGAGACGAACCTTGGTACTGTTGTACTGATGTCATTAATGTAGACCAAAAACAGCATCAGACACAACATCTCCCTGAGGTACACCTTCCCCGAGTTTGACAAGACTGCTGAATGTGCAGACGGTAGAAGCTTCAGCAGCAGCCCCTGTTAAGCATGCCTTAAATAAAAAGAATTACAATTAAATTGATGGGTCACATTGAAATTAATGAAATGATCACAAATGTTTATGCTCAATATGCATATTTTGTTAAGAAAACTGGCAACAAAAATATTAAACAGAGGAGCAATTGTTATGATCATTTTTCGTTCCTTTGCGTACTGGTAAAATGGGGGTAGGGCAGCGGATTCAGCCACGGTGGCCCCTTAATGCATCACAGCATCATAAAATCAGGTTGGGAGTAACTATGGTACTCTATCCTAACCAATGAAACCTAACAATGACCTATCAGTTGTATACAAAATTTCTGAGGGCATCAGAAACAACGTACGTTTCCCAATTCCAATTAAATGGGAAAAAGCTGTCATTCACCACGAATGTACCATAAAGGATGCCGATTTTCCTTATTTTCTTGCACTTTATGCTCACATTATTAAAACGTAATAGGTAAAGAGAGGTCAAAATGAAATGGAATAACTTAAGTAATTTTTTCTAATTAATTTTGTGTATTTTTACAACTTGGGGGTAGGGATACAAAATCAAACCACTGTGGCACTCACAGTGATCACAGCATCACCTAGTCAAATTTATAATAATTTTGACATCCTGTTTTAATGATGTAAACCTGCAAATGGACTGTCGATGCTATAGAAAATGTCTGAAGGCATCTCAACTGACACATTATTTTTGTCTTTTTTTTTTCTTTTTTTTTTGCGATTTCGCGGAAATGGTCGTTTACTGGGTGCACAAATGATGATGTGCTTGCATTATCAGCAGTTTTGCATCATACTCGGGAAGAGGCGGGCGAAACATCGGCAACGAAGGTGGTACTGATCTTCCGCCATTTTCAAACTGAAACGACGTGCTTTGCGAGACGCGCTCTGATTGGTTGAAGCTTACAATCGGGGCCGATTCGGTCGGAAAAACAGAGCAGGTTCTAAACAATTCACAGCCGATTGTGATCGGATCGGATATATGACGTCATCCGATCGGAATCGGCTACAAAATCGGGGCACAATCGGTTTGTGTGGCGGGGCCTTTACTGCACGATATAGATTCATGTACGTTTTTTCTGACATAGCTAATGTGTGACGTCACGACGGAGTCTCAACTACGTTTAGTTCGTCATTTGTTGTGTGATAAGGCCCCGCCACACAAGCCGATTGTGCCCCGATTTTGTAGCCGATTCCGGTCCGATTGCGATCGGATGACGTCATATAGGGCCGATCCGATCCCAATCGGCTGGGAATCGTGTGTTTAGAACCTGCTCTATTTTTCCGACCCAAATCGGACCCGATTTAAGCTTCAACCAATCAGAGCGCGTCTCGCAAAGCACTTCGTTTCAGTTTGAAAATGGCGGAAGATCAGTACCACCTTCGTTGCCGATGTTTCGCCCGCCTCTTCCCGAGTATGATGCAAAACTGCTGATAATGCAAGCACATCATCATCACTGTCAAAATTACTGTAGCAGCCGTTTTGCAGAACACGTACGACCTTGATCGGGGAATGTGTGGCAGTGCACACGTTTTTGTAATCCGGCCCGATCACACTCCGATTTGAAACTGCTCGAGAATCGGCCTCAAAATCGGCATGTGTGAGAGTCCGAAATAGCTCAGGCGGTTAAACGTCGGAGCAGGAGAGCGAAGAGAATCGCCGGGTCGTGGGTTCGAATCCCGTCCCGGCCCCGGTAGCTGGACTCACAATCCAGGGGGAAAAAACGGATTTGTTCAATAGCATGTCCGTTGAAAGGTCCTGGTAAATCAAAGTTGCACCGCAGTTGGAGTGCGCCTGAGTTGATCAGTGTTCAGGTCGTACTCCATAGGCAATAGATTTCCCTGTCCCCCATAACCCGCCCGTCAGGGCCGTCCATGATCACATCGGTGCTGTGGACGTTAAACCCGAACTAACCAACCAACCGGCATGTGTGGCGGGACCTAGAGACCGTAAAGGCCCCGCCACACATGCCCGATTTTGAGGCCGATTCTCGAGCAGTTTCGAATGGGAGTGTGATCGGACCGGACTACAAAAACGTGTGCACTGCCACACATTCCCCGACTTTTTTTTAGCCGACCGGTTTGAATCGAAGATCAAGGTCGTACCTGTTCAGCGAAATGGCTGCTAGTTTTGACAGTGATGATGATGTACTTGCATTATCAGCAGTTTGCATCATATTCGGGAAGAGGCGGGCGAAACATCGGCAACGAAGGAGCGGGGGCCGAAAGTGCTGAGTTTTTGCTGGCGGGATGTTAAGGCGGAGAGGGTCGGAGGCGGAGAGGAGGGAGCGGGGAGGAGTGTAGGGGTGAAGTAAGTTTGAGAGATAGGCAGGAGCGCAGTTGTTCAGGGATTTGTAGTAGAGAGACAGAATCTTGTATTGGATGCGTTGGGGGATGGGAAGCCAGTGAAGGAGTTTGAGCAGGGGAGTGGTGTGGTCGAATTTTTTCTTTCTGAGGACGAGGCGGGCAGCATTGTTCTGGACGTGCTGGAGAGTGAACGTGGTGGAGTGAGGGAGGCCGGAAAGGAGAGAGTTGCAGTAGTCGATGCGAGATAGGATGAGAGAGACAGCAAGTTTGGTGGCAGCTTCGGTAGTGAGGTATTTTCTGATCTGACCGATGCGGCGGATGTGGAAGTAGCATGCCTGGGCCGTGGCGGAGACGAAGCTGGTCATGGAAAGAGAGGAATCGAGGATAACGCCGAGGTTTTTGGCCGAGTCAGAGAGGGAGATGGGGGTGCTGTCGAGTTGAAGGTGGAGGGAGGGAGGAAGCTGGGAAAGTTTCTGGCGAGTGCCTACCAGCATGGCTTCCGTTTTGTCGTCATTCAGTTTAAGCTTGTTTGCTGTCATTCAGTTTTTCACGTCTTCGTAGCAGTCAGCCGTGCGAGTCAGTAGTGACTGAGTGTTGTCGAGTTTGTCTTTGTCTAGTAATCCAGACCAAAAAGGTGACTGCCAAGCGTGTAATATGCAAAGAAGTACCCAAAGGAGAAAGAAACACGCTTAGAAAAGACGGGTACAACACAATTTATTAATATTTCGGGTAAATACCCTTTGTCAAAATAGACAAACAAACAAACAGAGAGATTAGCCGCTACTTATCTTCATTGGCAGAAGGAATGTGGCAACTGAAGGAGGTGACGTAAAATAAAAGAAAAGGAAGAACAAAAGTGCGGAAAAAGTAAAAATGACGTCAACAAAAAATCGTAAGAAAGAGACTCGGAAAGAACCTGAACACGAGAGACAAGAGTGTGTGCAAGCACGTGCAGGAGCGAGCAAAAGAAAAGGCGTGTAGGTGAGGCGAGCGAAAGAGAGAGAGAGAGAGAGAGAGAGAGAGAGAGAGAGAGAGAGAGAGAGAGAGAGAGAGAGAGAGAGAGAGAGCTAGAGAGAGAGCGAGACGGAGAGAGAGAAAGAGAGAGAGAACGAACGGGGAGTACCCTTGGGCACGAAGTAGGCTGAGTGTCTAATACACAAAGCCTGCTAAACACCAACCCGAAGGCAAACTTTATATCACCTTCAAGTTGAGGACTACCTCGGGGAAAAACGGGAGGACCCCGGGAAAAAAACCCAGCATTTAGCACGGTACACAACAAGTAATAAGTCAATAAAACAAAGCAAATAATCAAATTCAGTAAGAGAATATTGATATAAGTGGAGAGTAGGTAGTTGTGAAACCGTCTTCAAGGGTAACTCAAAAAATAAGGGGGGGGGAGAGAGAGAGAGACGGGGGCGGGGGGGGGGGGGAGGAGGAAGAAGGAAAGGGAAGAAGGGAAAAGGAAAAAGCGTAAAGAGAGAAAGATGGCAAAAGAGAAGTGGTAAAGGGGGTAAGGGGGGGGGGGAGAAAGAGAAAGAGAGAGAGAGAGAGAGAGAGAGAGAGAGAGAGAGAGAGAGAGAGAGAGAGAGAGAGGAAAAAAAAAAGGTGGGGTGGGGGCGGAAGACAACCAGCCAGAGCCACCAGCCCCACCCAACAGGCACCCACCAGCCCACAGAAAAACACACAGGCACGCAACAAGACGACCACATACATCCCCATGGGATGCACACGATCGCCCCGCCCCAAAACCTCGTATCACTCCGTGAGCCGGAGACCGAGAGATAGATAGCGTGACGGGGTTGGAGGAGACGCCGTCGATGGTGACGGACTGCTGTCTGTCGGAGAGTTAGGAGAGAAACCAGGAGTGAGCAGAGTCAGTGATGCCAAAGGAGTGGTGAAGGCGGTGGAGGAGGATAGAGTGTTCTATGGTGTCGAAGGCGGCAGAGAGGTCGAGTAGCGTAAGAAGGGAGATGTTGCCCGAGTCGGTGGAGAGAAGCATATCGTTTAAGATATGTGGAAGGGCTGTTTCAGTGCTGTGATGTTTGCGATAGGCAGACTGGAAGGGACTGAGGAGGTTGTCGGCGAGGTGGAGGTTGAGCTGGTTGAGAACGACCTTCTCAAGAAGCTTGGACAGGAAAGAGAGATTGGAGACTGGGCGATAGTTTTTGAGTTCGTTTGGGTCGAGGTTGTGTTTCTTGAGGAGAGGACGGACGATGGCTGACGAAGATATCGGGGATGTAGCCGTTTTCTAGAGATGTGTTGATGATGTCGGTAATGAATGGCAGAAGTTTTGGAAGGCCGTCCCGGTAGAGAGAAGCTGGGAGAGGGTCTAGTTCGCAGGTTTTGAGAGGCATGGGCTTTGTGGTCTTGAGGACTTCGTCCTGAGAGACGGGCCGGAAGGACCAGAGGGGGGTGCCGGAAAAGGGGGTGTCAGGGGGGGGGGGGCAAGGCGGAGAAGGCAGAGTGTCGAGTGTGTTGCGCAGAGTTTGGATTTTGTCGGGAAAATAGGTGGAAAAAGCGGACGGGAGTTCTTCTTTGCTGTGTGTGTTGGGGAGAGGAGAGTCTTTAGAAATGCCTAGGAGTGTGTTCATGGTAGCGTAGAGGGTTTTGGAAGAAGTGGATTCCAGGATTTTGTTTTGAAGGTGTTTATCTCCCTTTAATTTCCCCCACCCCCACCCCCGCCTGATCCGCACGGCAATGGCACATACAAACACAGAAACGGCAGAATGGCACACACAAACACAGGCGGCAGACACACGGCGCTTCTTACCGGTAATACGTTCTGTGGGCTGGCGTAGCGGCCACAGCCATTTTGAAGAATAATGATAAGAATGGCCCATGCCCACAAAGCCTCTTCTGTATGAGCTTGCATGCATAACAACAATATAACTGAAACGGGGGAGACTATGCTCGGGTATAATATAATGAGGGAACTTGCATAAAAAGTCGCCAAAAAGGAGTGCGGGGGGGAGGGGGGGAGGAAGGGGGGCTGAAACTGTCGATAAATTTTTCGTCATCTTACTCACCGGTGATGAGTGTCCTGTCATGTCATCTGGAGGGGGTGCTAAGTCAGCAGGCTGGACGGGTGGACTGGACATTTTTTACTCACCCACTGCTGACACGAGCCGGAGGATACATGCGTTAGTTTCTGAAGCCGAACGAGTGAAAGAACACTCTGACTTAGATCTAATAAAACAGTTAACTATTAATTTGAAACCGAGTCAGAATGTTCTTTCAATCGTGCAGGTCTATCAACCAAAACGATTTGTATTCATAGAAAATGAAAAATACCCCCCCCCCCCTCCCCCCACCCCTAAAAAAACCCAAAACAACAACAAACAAACAACAACGAAAACAAACACACACGAAACAAAACAACAACCAAAAAAACGCAAAACAACCCAACAATAACAAACAAAACAAACAAACAAACACCCCCACCACCCCCCCCCCCACCCCCACCCAAAAATAAATAAATAAATAAATAAATAAATAAATAAATAAAATAAAAAATTAAAATAATAATAATAATAAGTAATACAAAAAAATAAAATAAAAATAGATTTTGTACTTTTTCGTCGCGACAGCAACACAGACGTACCTGCATTCACACGCGCGCGCGCTCACACACACGCGTGCGCGCTCACACACACACACACACACACACACACACACACACACACACACACACACACACACACACACACACACAATTAAACGTACAGCGCCACACACATTATTGAACGAAAAGAAACGGGGAGACTGCCAGTGCTAATATTTTACAAAGTCAAGTAGGTAAAAGCACTGTCAAGGGAGAGAATTGTACTGTATCGACCAATGATCATAGATCTAGTTTGATCGAAGCACACACCAAAAAAAGATAGGAAAGAGGGGGTGCGCTAAGTAAGTGACGAAGCAATGCATATGGAAGGGGGGCATATCACATATCCCACTGTTCCAGCCCCTTGGTGCATGGAAATTTAAATCTAGGTCCCCCAAGGGGAGTGATCCAGATAATTTGCCGGTGTGGACAGCTGTTTCAGTCTTGGCGCTCTAGTCAGCACAACATTCGGCATTCTGGTGGAAGACAGGAACTTTTGCCTACCTGCAAAGACAGCCCCATTTTACAGTGTCTCTCCCCTGACAGTGCTTTTACCTACTTTACTTTGTAAACTTCCTAAAATATTAGCACTGGCAGTCTCCCCTTTTCTTTTAATTTATTACTACAATATCGACTGCAACCCCTTTCCCCCTTTTAGTAGGTTCTCTCTTTTGGGTGCATTGAAATTCGGCTCTAGGTGGAGGCATGGAATGTATGCCCCTGCAGACACCACAGTCAAATGTGGCTGTCTTTGCAGGTAGGCAAACGTTCCTGCCTTCCACCAGTATGCCGGATGGTGTGCTGACGAGGTCGCCAAGACCGAAACATCTGTCCACACCGGCAAATTATCCGGATCCCCCCGTGGGGGACCGAGATTTAAATTTACATGCACCAAGGGGCTGGAACCGTGGGATATGTGATACGCCACACTGGGGGGCTTCCATATGCATTGCTTCCAGTCACTTATGTAGCGCACCCCCTCTTTTTTTTTTTTTTTTTTTTTTTTTTTTGGTGTGCTTCCATCAAACTTGATCTATGACCATTGGTCGATACAGCACAATTCTCTCTCCTGACAGTGCTTTTAATTACTTTACTTTGTAAACTTCCTACAACACATTATTGAACGTATGTTGCCAGCCAGCCTATCAAGCAAAACAAACCTAACACATATAATCCTGCGAAGACAAAAAGACAGTAAGTCCATTTTGTGAAAATCGAGATTTTCATTGTAATACAAAGAAAATCTCGCCTTTCACAAAATGGACTTACTACTTGTTGTAGACGTTGCACATTCACGCTAGTGTGCTAAACTATGGGTGACAAAAAAAGTTACAATTATAAACAATTATAATTATTATGGAGTACGAATATACTTATAGCGACTGCTCACTTAAGTAGTTAGGTTATCAGGTTATTCATTATCTGAACTACTTGAGACGCTGTCCTAAGTTCGGTATGCTTGATTGCGCAATCGTGCTGCGGTGTGTTTTAAGGTGACGGAGCTGTCGCACACTGATTGTCTCCCATGATTTGCTGCGATATTCAGAGCAGCGAATCGAGGGAGACAACCAGTGTGGGAGCTGTAGTTGGGGTGCTGTTGGGGATATACAGTAGTATGCTTAAAAAATAAAATAAAAATAAAAATTTTAAAAAATCGTCAGGTATCTCAACTCTCTTATTTTCCTGAGAGTAGAAGCTACTGCTGAAAAATTAACAAGAATAACTTTGAAATACAGGTCATCTTCAATGGTGGGACCTATACGGTGTCAGTCTTTGGTCCTGGTAACTGAATCCTTGGACCAGTTTTGCTCACCCCGCCAGACATCGACTTATGAGCCAGACTGAGCTGTATGTCGTATGAACGATTCCGAAATTTTCATGTGTGCGTAAGAATGAGGATGCATGTGCCAACATATGCTGTTTATATAATTCGCCTTGTTTATAACTTATTCAAGTTCGCAGAAAAACATGCGACCTTGAAAAAGGCAAATACCGCCTTCCGAAGAAACAACCTCTGCAGGGCCTCACACTGGCTCCCGCGCTGTCGACTGCTGTCAAACATAATAGACGTCAGTCTGCGCTGCAATGCAGAACGGTGCATTTGGGTGGGGTCATCTAATCAACACGGAAGTATCCTATTGGTCATGGAAGAAATAATTTTCCGCAACGTGAGCAGGCGTCAGCGATAACTACGAAATGTGTGCACTTTCATAAACCCTCTTCACTGACTGTAGACGCAGATTGTGCACTTTCATAATCCCTCTTCAGTCACTGACTGTGGACGCAGATTGTGCACTTTCATAATCCCTCTTCAGTCACTGACTGTGGACGCAGATTGTGCACTTTCATAATCCCTCTTCAGTCACTGACTGTGGACGCAGATTGTGCACTTTCATAAACCCTCTTCAGTCACTGACTGTGGACGCATATTGTGCACTTTCATAAACCCTCTTCAGTCACTGACTGTGGACGCAGATTGTGCACTTTCATAAACCCTCTTTAGTCACTGACTGTGGACGCAGATTGTGCACTTTCATAAACCCTCTTCAGTCACTGACTGTGGACGCAGTTTGTGCACTTTCATAATCCCTCTTCAGTCACTGACTGTGGACGCAGATTGTGCACTTTCATAAACCCTCTTCAGTCACTGACTGTGGACGCAGATTGTGCACTTTCATAAACCCTCTTCAGTCACTGACTGTGGACGCAGATTGTGCACTTTCATAAACCCTCTTCAGTCACTGACTGTGGACGCAGATTGTACTTCTGCCATCGGCATGTTTTAACCCCTTTGCTGCCGAGGAAAAGTGAACACAGTCCAACTGCAAGAGACATATATCCTCATGCGCCCCACGCAGTTGCAGGGGCCACATGAGTATCTATGCCTCTTGCTGAGACTACTTTGTGTCTACGGTCCTTGGACGGATGGGGCTCTTTCGCGTTGAATAAACAACCCAATGCTCTAAAGGCCATCGGGCCGACGTCGGCCGCCGTCCGTGCGCGGGAGAACGGCGAGCGACATCGGCCCGACGGCCTTTGCGCACTGGGAAGGATTTCAGAAATATAATTTGAGACGGTTCACGAGCAGTGAAGAGATTCGTTCAACGTACGGCGAAGCCCGGGGCTCCGGACTTTCCAAGGAGCATGGATCATAAAGAGACATATAATACAGAATTTATTTATATATAAGCATCCCACATTGACGGAACGCGAAAATAACGCGGTATCACTTTGTGACTCAGGTGTCGCGAGATATATTGGGGGTAGCATGTATCATAAATCTAGTCATGATTCTGTCTGTGTACAGTATCATCTGTCACAATGAACTGCCCGTTTGCGTTTGCGGTGACTATTACACTGCATTGCAGAGTGCACTGTGTAGTAAACACAACCAGGAAGCAGCACATAGAATTAACCTTTGACTGCAGAGGAAAAGAGAACATGATCCATCTGCAAGAGAAATAGATCCGCCTCAGTAATGAGCAACCGCAGTTGCGCTCTCTTCCTGAGAACAATGTCTCTACTGTATATGTTTCTTGCACGGTTGTGGCTTTTGAACTCACGGGTAACAAAGCTTTCAGAAATAAAATAAGCGTCCACTGCAGTGAAGGGTTATTGGTCAAGAAAAGAAGTACCCAACAAAGAAATAAACACTCTTACAAAGGACACGTACAGCACATTCACACACACACACACACACACACACACACACACACACACACACACACACACACACACACACACACACACACAATTCGTGTTAACCCTTTCAGTCCCGGATCCCTACAGCAGGAGATGGCTTGACCATGATAATTCTATGCCTCTTGCCAATCTCATGTATGTCTGAATTATCATGGTCAAGCCATCTCCTGCAACTGGTACATAGTCGTTAGGCAACACCTCCACAATTTCAGAAATGGGACCTTGGGCTAAAAAGGATTAAGGCCCTTTTTCAAAATAGAAATACAATGGGTTACTTGTCTTTTTTTTTTAGTCAAGAGACACAACGCGGTTGCATTTCTTGCCTCAAAAACATAAGTAGCCCATTGCTTTGCTATCTGTGTGTTTATTTTGAAATCATTCTGAAAAAAAAACAGCAGGAAAATACAATAAACTGTGTTGTAATTGCACTTTCTTAGCGTGTTTCTATCTTTCTTGGTTAGACTACTTCTTTGCATTTTACACACTTGGCAGTCACGTTTCTGGTTGGGGCATGGTCGATTTTTTTTAAACGACTAAATCATTTTGAAAATTTGCAGTATCGATCACGTCTGCTGTACATGGTCCATAGTGGAGAAGAAACAGAAATCGATACGGCAAGTCGATACTATTCCTGAAAAACTACGCGTCTTGACCGAGTCCTGACGGTATCGACAGAAGCAGTCAAGGGTTTCATACACTGCGCTATACACGTGTGTGCGGAAATAAATAGGTGTGTACTTGCAAAGCTGGACGCTCCCTTCGTACGCTCATTAGCGTGAGTAGGGACGGTAAACTGGGAAGCTGAACGCCATGGTCAGGTAAAGCGTCGACCCATCGATTATTGCTGTCAACAAGCTCTAACACATAATGTATGGGCCGTTTGTCATCGGAGCGCACGTTTTTCCCCACATATTTCTGCGGCAATGGACCATTCTTCTGTACCACATTAACAACAAATATCATTTAGTTCCAGTTGGCCTAATATGGAATACTTTTAACTGAACTCCTTTTTTTTTGTCGATTTTGCTGTACAGTCGGAACATTTTGGGTGAAAAGACAGGAAGATGGCCAAACAGTGCCCCAGCAGATTTCAATATTGAGGTCAAGCATGCAGACTTCAGTGTATGCCTGCAGTTTCAAGTTTGAAAACGTATCCAATTCACGCGAAAATGGATCGGTCACATACTGGGCTTAATATATCTGGGGCACAATTAGGGATTTTTTTTTTATAACGCCATACAGCAGGAGATGGATTGACCATGATAATTCAAGGGAAGTCATTTCGTGGGGAAAAAAAGCCGAATTGTTACGACTGTACAGCAAAACTGACGCATTGTTTGAGTGTCTTTGAAATAAATCTTATTAGGACAACTGTCACTGAATGATATTTGTTCTGAGATTGGCATAGAAAAGTGGTTCTTTGCGGAGGTATTTGTGAAAAAACGTTGTGCGTTCCGATTTCAAACGACTTATAGTTCTTTGGTAACTGCGCGGGGTCATTCATGCACACAAGCCTATTAGTATTACCTAATATGATCAGTAACTGTACCTTCGCTGCCGAGTCACATCGAATAACGCCATCAAATGCAAGAGGCATAGATCCTCATGAGCCCCCGCAGACGTGGGGGCTCATGAGAATCTATGCCTCTTGCCAATCTCATCTATGTCTGAACAGTTCTGGTGGAGAACATTGTGAATCATCATCTACACAAATTACGGTCAAATGACGCAACCAGCAGTAGTCTAGGCGTCAACATGAGCAAAAGAATCATAAAACACATACCGGTAATCGTGTGCAGCCATGCGTATCGGTTGGTCGCCGACAGACCTCTGAGTTTATCCAGCAATGATATCAGCGAGGACTGCTTGGGGTTGTGCGTAGGCGGGTGCATATAAAGATCTCTTTTGTGACAAGTAACCTGTCATCTCATCAACGTCCGCAATCCACACGGGGGAGAAGGACGTACGGAAAGCAATTTTTGAGCCGTAATTTCGTACAAGCATCGATTCACTTTTATTTTCCATTTGTATTTTGCCTACATCTACTGAGCAAGCAGATATTTGGTCCCTGTGGTCACAAATATGGATATTTTGATCCCAGTCGAAACATTGGAATTTCCAAGGCGTAGATTTAGCCCAAATTTGCAATAGAGGCTTACGACCAATGTGATATTCTGGATAGTTGTACGATCTTTAAGTCTTTTTTTTTTCCAGCGCCATACAGCAGGAGATGGATTGACCATGATAATTCAAGGGAAGTTGCCAGATTGGCTTGGCGCCTTAATAAGGCGCCAAGCCAATCTGGCAACTACCCTTGAATTATCATGGTCAATCTATCTCCTGCAACAGGCACACATAGGTGTTTGGTGAACACCTCCAAAATACGGGACATGTAACCATGGGGTTAATGGGTTAAGCATGCCGTACGATGTTCAAGCATGCTGTACGATGTTCACGCATGCTGTACGATGTTCACGCATGATGTGCGATGTTCGAGCATGATGTACGATGTTCGAGCATGATGTAGGATGTTCAAGCATGATGTACGATGTTCGATCATGATGTACGATGTTCGAGCATGATGTACGATGTTCGAGCATGATGTACGATGTTCGAGCATGATGTACGATGTTCGAGCATGATGTACGATGTTTAAGAATGATGTACGATGTTCGAGCATGATGTACGATGTTTAAGAATGATGTACGATGTTCGAGTATGATGTACGATGTTTAAGAATGATGTACGATGTTCGAGCATGATGTACGATGTTCGAGCATGATGTACGATGTTCGAGCATGATGTACGATGTTTAAGAATGATGTACGATGTTCGAGCATGATGTACGATGTTTAAGAATGATGTACGATGTTCGAGCATGATGTACGATGTTTAAGAATGATGTACGATGTTCGAGCATGATGTACGATGTTCGAGCATGATGTACGATGTTTAAGCATGATGTACGATGTTTAAGCATGATGTACGATGTTCGAGAATGATGTACGATGTTTAAGAATGATGTACGATGTTCGAGCATGATGTACGATGCCAAGAATGCTGTACGATGTTCAAGCTTACTGTGCGAAGTGTCATAAAACGAGCAGCACTGTGTTTGTGTCTCATAGTGTAGTCTTTCAGTATAGAATACATCCCTGTACTCGGTTATCCCTCGCGATCCAAGTAGGCCTACATAAACAAATAGTTTTCGGTTTCAAAACCACCGCCTATTTAAATTAATCAAGGAAGATTAGGACCATCCATCTATCGCGTCAAGTACCCAATAAGAAAAGCCGGTCCGCGGGCCGACATCGGCTGAAGCGGGCCCACTGTGGCGTCGTCGTCCCTACAGCCTTTTGCTTACTGGATAAGCGCTTGGAATGAAACAGCTTATTGGAATGAAACAGCTTTTAATGGCCGTGAAAACTTTACAACTACTTATGCCGCGTATCCGGAGGCGGCACGTCTCGAATGAGTTCAAAGTCTCATACGTTTCTGTCCGCACTCTATATACGTCATTCTAAAGGCAGTGTTAATTTTCCTATTGAAAAGAATGTTCTACCTGGAGTTTCTGCAGGAGCAATCATCTTGTGTTTGATAACAACACTACACTACCAATTACTCCTCCGTCTGAGGAACAACACAGCCATTTGTGAAGATTGTGATACTCTCTATACACCCACAAACCGCCTCCATATGAGGAACACGGGATCAGATCACAGAAATAGTCATGATCACCCATGGACCATTCTCAACGAATATTCATGAGGTGAAGGTCGCATCGAAAGCGAGGCTATATGGGGAACGTGTGGGAGGGGCAGACAGTACTTTCATGGCGATAGAGAAGGAGCAGTCGAAGCGCAGATCGAAACACCATTGCGTTGTTCCTGTGTGCACATCAAATAGAGCACAGAATATTGAAAACGCGAAACTTTTATTTCATACTTTTCGAAAAGCAACCGAAACTCAACGGAGGAAGGAGTGGTTGATCCGAATTCATCTGCTCGTGTGTGGGTGCATGTGCAGTGTGTTGGGTGTGAGAGAAACTTGCATGTATATAGACTTTATGGTCTACAGCAGAAACTGTTTTGAGCGACCATCCTTACAGCAGATCACCTGTTTTTACAGACCAACATTTAGGTGGCTGCAGCCCGGGTGACACTGTTTGCCCTACAAGACCTCTCTTGAGAGAACATGAGATGTTTAAGGCCACTTTCTTCTAGCAAAAATGGTGATTGCCAGAACAGGTTCTGCTGTGTTAACATTTATTTTTGTTGTTGTAAAATTTAAGTTAGGTGCCTGTTCTCACGTGTGTATGTGTGCGTGTTTTGCTATAGAATGTCACTGTATTAAAGTTTTGGCTTACAATCTTGATTCCAAGAAAACAGGGGATCAGCTTTGATAGCTTAAGGGTATTGTCTGATCCGAGCGTAACACATGAAAATCACGGCACTACCCTTCAAATTGATCCCTTTAGATGATTGAGTAGTGCTGCCCCTCTCTCTCACACACACACACACACACACACACACACACACACACACACACACACTCACACTCACACATACACACACACACACACACACACACGGCACACACACACACACACACACACACACACACACACACTTACACACACACACACACACAGAGTGATGAATGTCATATATTTTATTCTGCTGCAGTTTTCTGACTTCGACAAGTTTAACCCTTTAGCTGTCAGCAGCGATTTGGTTAAAATGATGCCTGTGAAAAACACTTCTGAAATTGCTACCAACTGCGAAATCATCAAAGTGGTTAAGAGAGGGACAAACACTTGTACATAGTGTTAACCCGTTAGCTTATTTATCTTCCTGACGCACACCCACACATGCTTGAATTCACCAAACTGGAAACATTGAGGGGGGAGGGGGGCATGGGACAGCATGGGACAACACCAAGTAGGTCCGCAACCGATAAATGAATTCAAACTGTGTTGTTTTTCGCTGGCTAAATTCACAAAATATAACCGAGTTGACCCCTCCAACAATGTTAATGTGCTGTCAAATGTTTGAAAAAAAAATAGTGTGCACTCAGTATGTTACAAGTTCCTTGTAAGCTTTGACAAAACACTCATATATCTCAAATGTGTAGAAGAAAATCCTAAAACCACAATCTTCTGAATGCTCAATCTGCTGACAAGTTTCTTCGAACACAATTCAATCAAGCTTCAATGCAAATGGCTGTGATTGGTTTACAGGGGACTGATTTTTATATGTGGTCAGATATTTGCTAATGCTCAAAATACGGCATAATTCTAAGGCCTCGACGTTCTGCGCGTTCACTCGCCATGTTGCTGTCGCGCGTCTAGCCCCAGATAGCCTCTTTTTTGCGCACGCGACCTTTTGACCCCAAGCTCATTAAGAATCGTCCATGGCTGACGATTACTTAAGGGTTACTTACTTACTTACTTACGCCTGTCACCCCTACCCGGGTATAGGCCGTCGACGAGAGACCTCCAGCAACTCCTGTCCTGTGCTTCTCCTTCGATTCTACTCCAGGTGGTTCCCAGTCTCTTGATGTCTGCTTGGAGGTCTCGACGCCAGGAGTTTCTCGGCCTACCTCTTTTCCTCTTTCCCTGGGGGTTCCATGACAATGCTTGCATAGTGATACTGGAAGCTGGCTTTCTCAGACTGTGACCGATCCATCCCCATCTTCTTCGCCCAATTTCATTCTCTGCTGTTATCTGCTCTGTTCTCTCCCAGAGTCTGACGTTGCTGATCTTCTCTGGCCAGTGGATTTTCAAAATTCTTCTAAGGCAACTGTTCATGAAGGTCTGTACTCTGTTGACTGTGGTTTTTGTCAATCTCCATGTCTCTGCTCCATATAGGAGAACTGCTTTTACATTGGAGTTGAAAATCCGGACTTTGGTGTGTTGTGACAGCTCTCTGGAACTCCACACTTTTTTCAACTGGAGAAAGGCTGCTCTGGCTTTACCGATTCGTGCTCTGACATCTGCATCAGTGCCGCCTTTTTTGTCTATGATGCTCCCGAGATAGGTGAAGGACTCCACCTCCTCCAACGGGGTGCCAGCAAGCAAGACTGGTTCTTCCCTGGTTGCGTTCAGCCTCATTGTCTTTGTTTTCTGTTTGTGAATGGTGAGGCCCACTTGGGACGAGATGTCAGCAAGCCTCGTGGTCTTGTCCTGCATTTGTTGATGAGTGTGGGACAGTAATGCCAAGTCGTCTGCAAAATCGAGGTCGTCAAGCTGTGTCCACAGTGTCCACTGTATTCCACTTCGTCTGTGCTCTGTGGTCATCTTCATGACCCAGTCTATGGCCAGTAGGAAGAGGAACGGAGACAGCAGACACCCCTGCCTGACACCAGTTCTGACCTGGAGCTCTCTGGTAAACTGCCCTTCGTGGATCACGCGACATGTCATGCCATCATAGCTGCTCTTGATCAGGCGGACGAGCTTTGTGGGTACACCGTAGTGTCGTAGGAGTTTCCACAGAGTCTCTCGGTCCACGCTGTCAAATGCTTTCTCATAATCCACAAAGTTGACGTACAGCGGGGAGCTCCACTCCAGAGACTGTTCCACGATGATGCGGAGAGTGGCGATCTGGTCTGTACATGATCGGTTCTTCCTGAATCCTGCTTGCTGGTCTCTCAGCTGGGGGTCAACGGAGCTCTTCATTCTCTCTAGGATGATCCTGTTGAAGACCTTTCCTGGTACTGACAGCAAGGTGATTCCTCTGTAGTTGGAACACTTGCTGAGGTCGCCTTTCTTGGGAAGCTTGATTAGGTACCCTTCCTTCCAGTCAGCTGGCATCACCTCCTCTTCCCAGATCTTTCCAAACAGTGGGTACAGCATCTCAACTGTTGTCTCTAGGTCTGCTTTCAGAGACTCCGCTGGGATGCCATCTGGCCCTGCTGCTTTGCCATTCTTCAAAAATGCCACTGCTTTTCTGATCTCTTCCCGGCTGGGTCTGTCACAGCTGATGGGTAGGTCGGTCTCTGCCGGCTGGATGTCGGGGGGGTCGGGTGGGCTAGGTCTGTTTAGTAACTCTTCAAAATACTCGGCCCATCTGTCGAGTTGGTCTGCTCTGTCTGCAATAGGCTTGCCTTCTTTGTCTTTTACTGGTCTTTCTGTATGGCCATACTTACCCGACAATCTTCGGGTAATGTCGTAGAGCTGTTTCATGTTGCCGCTGCCTGCTGCCTTTTCTGCCTCTGCTGCCAGGCTGTCTGTGTAGGCCCTCTTGTCTGCCCTGATACTCCTCTTCACCTCGCGGTTGGCTTCCGAGTATTCCCCCTGTGCCCTTACTTTGGCTGCTCTCGTGCGACTGTTGTTGACCGCTGCTTTCTTCTGCTTCCTCGCTTCTATCTTCTTCAAGGTCTGTGCCGACAGCCAGTCCTTGTGGTGGTGTTTCCTGAACCCTACAGTGTCTTTGCAGGTTGAGTTCAGCGCCTCTCTAACTGCCTTCCACTGCTGCTCTGTGGTGACCGCCTCCTCTTCATTTACTAGCTCCTGTAGCGCTTGAAACCGGTTGGACAGCACCAGTTTGAACTCTTCTCTAACTCCAGTTTCTCTCAGGAGGCCTACATTATAGCGCTGTCTTCTTGTTGTCTCTGTGCGGCTTTTCTTTAGCTTGAGCTTCATTCTTAAGGTAAGCAGATGGTGGTCTGAGGCGACATCTGCTCCCCTCCTCACTCGAACATCTTGAAGGGATCTTCTAAATTTCTTGCTAATGCAGATATGGTCTATTTGGTTCTCTGTTGTATGGTCAGGTGAGACCCAAGTTGCTTTGTGTATTCTTCTGTGTGGGAAGATGCTGCCTCCAATGACAAGTCGGTTTAGAGCACAAAAGTCTACAAACCTCTCCCCGTTCTCACTCATCTCCGAGCCTAGTCCCTGTCTCCCCATCACCTCTTCGTATCCGGTGTTGTCCTCCCCTATTTTGGCATTAAAATCGCCCATGACGATGGTGATGTCTCGCTCCGCACATTTGTCCACGGCACTCTGGAGTCGGTCGTAGAACTCTTGTTTCTCTTCCTCGTCACTGTCATTGGTGGGCGCATAACACTGGATGATGTTCAGCTTGAGCTTTTTCTTAGTTCTAAAGGCTGCTATTATAATTCTTGGCCCAAGAGGTTCCCAGCCCATCAGCGCTCTCTGTGCCACTGGTGACAGCATGAGTGCTACTCCTTCTGTATGGGGGGCATTCTCCTCTTCATGACCTGAATACAGAATCATCTCCCCACTTAACAGCCTTTTCTGGCCAGACTGCGTCCATCTGGCTTCACTGATGCCTAGCAGGGATAGGTTGTACTTTTGCATTTCCGCTGCTATCTGGGCGGCCTTGCCGCTCTGGTACATGGTCTTGACGTTCCATGTGCCCATGGTTGTATCCCTGGATAGAGAGAGGCGGCTCGGTCCTGTGGCTTCCGAAGACTTCCGGCTTTCACCACAGGACGTCATAAGTCTTCTAGTAGAAGAACCTTCCTCCTCCAGGAAAGGAATTACTGTTAATCTTTTCGTCGGCGTTTTTGTAGCTATTTCCTTTTTTGCAGGGTGGGGAAGCTACCCCCACGCCCAACCCCCTTACTAGGAGGACCAGGGGTTTTCTGTCGGGGTCACCTTCCCTTAGACCATGTTGGTTCACGGCACCTTATTTCATTCGGTGCACCCCTCTCACGAGGGACCCCCTATCCACCACCCAGGGGACGCGCCTCAACGCCGTATGGTCCCAGCGCGAGGACTTAAGGGTTAGTTAGTGATCAAAATCAAGACATTTCACACCTCCCCTCTGGTGCAGGCATCAATGACTACATTGATACTCTAAAGGGCACTGGTTCATGTCCACGGACACTACCTCAAAAGACAATTCTACGCAATCTGAGTGAGACTGGCGACCCACTGTGCTCAGAGAGTGAAGTGTGACGGGATTAGGGGATTAGCAATCACCTGTGATACCCGGGCCAGTCGGCTGCTCACCCAGGGGGAGACTGATTTCTCCCTTTCTGATCACAGTTGGTGTGTCCACAGTCATAGACGTGACCCTAGAACGGAACAGAACAACGTTTATTGCCGAGGGGCCCATTGGGGCCAAAGGACACAGAGGGATCGGACTTAACTATCATATGCATTACTTTTTATCATTCTTTAAGCTAGATGACTGCCACGTATAAAGATGCGATATGAATGTATTGCACAGAATACTTTTCATGAGCCCCTGTGACTGAAGGGGTACATGAAACTCTATGCCTGGCTAAGGGACTGAGTTGGGCCCTAGTTCAGGAATGACTGCACACTTTCCCACCGCTGGGGTTGACCAGCAGCCACGGTCAGCGGCTTATCGCCAGATGGCTGCTTTAGTCTGAGGATGCAATGTAGATTGTATCGCACAGCAGGAGGCACTTATTTACATGAGCCCTTGTGAATGAAGGGACCCAAGGCACTCTATGTCTGGGTGAAGTACTGTGACAGGTGCAGATCAGCAGCGCCAAATGAGGATAAGTAACTATAGGCCCATGAACACACTAGGCTCACCCACCGATCCCGTGAGATAATTGTAAAATACACCGTACAAGTATGGAAGAACCATCGAATAGTAAAACACAACTTCCACAAATAACCATATTTTTTTAATAATAATTTTTGTTGTTGTCGGGGCTGACGGGGGGAGGGGGGCTCCCCCCCCCCGACCCCCCACCCCCACCCCCCACCCCACCCTGGATCCGCCATTGGGCTATTGCCTATGGAGTGCGACCTGAGCACTGATCAATTCGGCCGAACTGCAACTGTGCCATTTTGCCACCAGGACCTTATAACGGACATGTTCTCTGAACAAGCCCGTCGTTTTGCCTGGACCGATCTATATGAGCGAGAGGCGTTGAGTTTTATAAATCCCCCTATGGCTGCAATTTTCAACGCGTGGTGGTCGGGCATAATTATCGGCCCCAATCAACACTCATGTGGAAAAGAGGTCGACTGCTAGCGAAAGAAAACAAACAAACAAACAATACTCCAGGGTCTCATGACTGTTATGCCTGAGAATCTAGCTATCTTGCAAAGTGAACGAGACTGCCCAGTGCGCAAAGGCCATCGGCCGACGTCGGCCCGATGGCCTTTTGCGCAATGGGTGGCTGCGGGAGCTGAATCCACAACACTGAGGCCCAGAAAGGATGTCCGGCCGACGCAAGTGTAGGATGGTACGTCGGAGGCGTGAAGTACTTTATCGTTGGACGCAGTGCGTCACACACCACCCAGACCACGGCGGAGACCCCTGAAAGCACTAGATTAGTGACCTGCGCCGCACAGCACATCAGCATGTACGCGTAGCAAACGCAAACGCGATGTTAGGTGTTTGCTTGGAGACCCGGATATCAAAGCGAGGCGCTTTTCAGTTATTTTCAAACATTACTCGTGAATAAAGTTATTCGGAATAAACGTGTCTACTGTGGGCTTAGTTGTGTGTGTGTGTGTGTGTGTGTGTGTGTGTGTGTGTGTGTGTGTGTGTGTGTGTGTGTGTGTGTGTGTGTGTGTGTGTGCCTGCGGTGTGTGTGTGTGTGTGTGTGTGTGTGTGTGTGTGTGTGTGTGTGTGTGTGTGTGTGTGAGAGAGAGAGATATATATTAAAACAGCAAAACATTTTCTACGTATAGTATTTTTTTCCCCCCTGAACTACCTAAGGGTAGTGACGTATTTTGATTATGTATACAAACAACACGGGGAACCCTCTAGCACTCTGGCCAATCGTTGAGCAGGCCGGAGGTATGATGCAATTTGGTCAAGTGACTCACGCTTTCGCAGACCCGAACGTGCGTAGATAATGAAAGCACAGGCAAAACGCCTGACATCTGTATGAGGCATAGATCTTCATGAGCCCCCGCAGGAAGCGGGGGCTCATGAGGATCTATACCTCTTGCTGGCTTGAGTTACCTCAATGTTAGCATTGCATGATCGGTCACCACCGTGCATAGCATATTGACTGTGTCTGAGAGAAGAGAGTGTGCGAAAGGCACAGCTTGTATAACTGTATCGAAGTAGTTGTACTTAAACTTTGATTTCTGTCGTTTTTCCTGTTTAGTGATATGTTCATGATCATAATATATAATAATAACAATACAGAAAACTTGTGACAAAACACAAAGCCAGGGAAAATACTTAGATTTGTTTGTTTGTTGTTTTTTGTTTGTTTGTTTGTTACTCAAATTTTGAAAGAGTGTAATCTCTCGCCTCTGAAAACAGTTTTTTTTTATGTCCGATATTTGTTATATCCAACATTTTTGTAAGCAAAGTTGACTGTATTATTTTATCAGCGAAAGATGCTTTTAGCACTTCGCAAACTTATTCAATACAAAAAACACATAAATAAATAAATAATAAATAAATAAATAAATAATAAATAAATAATAAATAAATAAAAATAAAGCGCACATACAATCTAAACAACAGGGACACAGGGAACTCCGATAGGTGCCTCTTAGTGCAACAGTCCATAACCCTTTGGGTGTCGGTAGCGAATTTGGTCGAGGTGACTCCTGCAGAAATCACCTCGACCAAAATCGCCGCCGACACCCAGAGGGTTAAGCGGTCTGACCTGGTTGACTTTGCCCAGACTCTGCCGGTTTCCTTTGCCCGTATGTTGACGTACATTGTCCGCTCAATCGCCGAGTTCAAGTAGTTGGTAATACTAATTAACCCCTTCCGTGCTAGCCGCTGCAAATGCGTGTCTAGAACCTTGACAGTTCTTAATGATGGTTAACTTTATCTGCCTGATGAGGGCCAACAAGATGCATAGATCCTCATGAGCCCCCCGCATATGCGGGGGGCTCATGAGGATCTATGCATCTTGCACTGGGCGGATCTATGTGCTCTGGCAGTGAAGGGGTTAAGTTGTGCTCCTCTTACATACATCGTGGAAGGCGCCAGGCTACTTAATGTCCGTAGCGGTGGGTGTGATACTGTTTCAGCCAAAATGGTAGCGAATCAAATTTGTCTCCCCACCACCCACCCCCCACCCCCACCCACCCACCCACCCCCCTTCTCTCTCTCTTGAACGGCAGGTTTTTAAAATGGCTGTGTCAATGACGATGTCAATGCCTTAACCGTTGTAAAATAAAGTTTCATTGATTCATTCATTGATTCTCTCTCTCTCTCTCTCTCTCTCTCTCTCTCTCTCTCTCTCTCTCTCTCTCTCTCTCTCTCTCTCTCTCTCTCTCTCTCTCTCTCTCTCTCTCTCTCTCTTTCTTGACCTGAAAAAAGCTTTTGATCTTGTCAACCACTCTATCCTACTAAAAAAACTACCATTCTATCACATTGACTCAAATACTGTCTCCTTTATATCTTCCTATCTCAGAGACAGAACACAGAAAGTACTGCTAAATGGCAAGTATTCCTCTGATGGTTTAGTAACTTGCGGTGTTCCACAAGGGTCTATTCTAGGGCCCTTATTATTTAATCTTTTTATTAATGATCTGCCACTGTGCATATCTCATTTAGACGCAAACTGCGATCTGTTCGCAGATGACACGACCATACACACATCTGATAAAGATATCACAACCATTAATAAGGTACTCCAACAAAGTCTTGATGAAGTAGCAGGCTGGTGCAGTGATAATCACATGATTATTAGTATTCCAAAGACAAAGAGCATGTTAGTTACTACACGTCAGAAACACCAGCATGGCCTACCACCTTTAACACTTTCCTTAGATAGACAGCTTGTTGAACAAGTAACTAGGCATCGCTTATTAGGCGTTATAGTGGACAACCAATTAAGCTGGGAGCCGCATACTGACTCAATATGCAAAACAATCTCCAAAAATCTATTCCTGTTATCAAAACTACGCCATATAGTTAATACTGATATCCGTAAACTCTTTTTCCATGCGCATATCAAAACGCATTGTGACTACAGTTCTACCGTCTGGGATGGATGCAGCGAAGTTCACATGAAAAAAGTTAATTCCTTGTATCGTCGGGGCATTAAATTAATACTTCCCAGTCCTACTTCGACTGATGAAAAATTAAAATCTCTCAAGTTACTAACATTGAAGAAACAGTTTGAATTTAATCGCTGTGTTCTACTGCACAAGATCATGCACGGAAAAGCCCCACCCTACCTAAAAACTCTATTTTCCGACAATAATAGGACAAACACGAGAAATAGTTTGATCCACCTTCCAAAAATTAGATTAGACATCTGTAAAACCAGTCTGTCTTTTTCAGGCGCTAAAGCGTGGAATATGTTACCTCCACACCTGAAATCAATTTGTAAGATTAGCGTCTTCAAACATCGCCTCCATAAATATTTACTTCAGAAGTAATAGTATGTTCGGCTCCCTTATGCTACTATTCGTATAGTTAGTACAGTTAGTGACAAGTTTCCTATTACCTAATACTCTTCTACTGTTGCTACAGATTATGTAATAGTTCGACTGTCTGCATTAACATGTCAGGTTCATACCTGTGTATATAATTTTATATATATATATATATATATATATATATATATATATATATATATATATATATATATATATATATATATATATATATATATATATATATATATATATATATATATATTTATTTATTTTTTTTTTTTTTTTCTTTCTTTTTTCTCCCTCTGAGTGGTGGTGGTGGGGGGGGGGGAGGGGGATGGGTCTTTTTACTTACATATGTTTTATCTTTTGATGTATCGTCTGATGTATTTTTATATGTGTAGAGTAGCAGGACAGTTTGGAAGATAGGCATTGCTATGCCTAAAACTTTTTATCCTGAATAAAAACGTTTCATCATCATCTCTCTCTCTCTCTCTCTCTCTCTCTCTCTCTCTCTCTCTCTCTCTCTCTCTCTCTCTCTCTCTCTCTCTCCTCTCTCTCTCTCTCTCCCCCTCCTCCACGGCCGACGGTTCTGAAGGGAGTGGGGATTGCAATTTATTTATTCGAGTTATTTATAGGGGCACCGTTTGAATGTATTATGCTATTCCAAATTTGTTATGGATTAATTTGCCCCAAACATCTGAATCAAACAAGTTCCTCTAATGATATGATCATTGACATCACGAGACATCAATAGAGACTGTTACAGTCACACATATTCTTAACATGAAGTTGCACCCTCGATAATACGAGATACAAGTGAAGTAGAATTTAATCAGCAAGAGGTATAGATTCTCATGAGCCCCTGCGGACAAAGGGGCTCATGTGATTCTATGCCTCTTGCAGATGGCCCTCCAGATGGCGCTGCATCCTGGACGAGGACCACTGAGTACACCCAGTGCAGCTATATAATGCGAGGACTGAAAGTGCCATCCGACTTGTCACTCGTCAGTAGCAGGACTGCCATCATCACCACTTTGTTCAAAACTTGAAGCAGAATTCGCTGACATACAAGATGAAGGTCTTTGTGTCGCTCTTGCTGACGATGGCTGGCGTCGCCAACGCTTTCTGGTTCTTTGGCAGGAACACGGAGACGACGGCAACAGCCAACGGCAGACGTGGGTGATTTTAACCCTTTTAGTCCCAAGTTCCCATTTCTCAAATTTTGGAGGTGTTGCCTAACGACTATGTACCAGTTGTAGGAGATGGATTGATCATGATAATTCAAGGGTAGTGCCAGATGAGCTTGGCGCCTGAAGGCGCCAAGCTCATCTGGCACTACCCTTGAATTATCATGATCAATCCATCTCATGCTGCAGGGTCCCGGGCTGTAAGGGTTAATGTTGTTGGCGGTGTGTGTGTTCTTTGCATTGTTTTTTGTTGTTGTCATCGTTTGTGTGGTGTTATTGTTGCTATAGGGCTCGGGAAGTTCCCCACGTTACCTAGGAGCGTCGGCGCATCAAGCGCCATCTTAAGTCTTCAGATAGTAGCGAAGTAGTGTTTCAACACGTTTTTCTTCACGTTTCTTCCTCTTTGGCCGGGAAACAAACAAAAACAGATTCTGGTTAGCGGTTTCCTACGGTGATGGCAAGACTTGCTGTTATTGCCTAAAGCACGTCAGGACTTTCCTGACACGTCGACATTGTCCTGACGGCGATTTCACAATGAGCGCCTTAGTCGCGAATTCTCTCAAGATGACCGCCACGACTAGCGTGATGACGTCAGCTGCCCGAGCCCTTTTGCCCCCTGTATGTTGTTACTTGTTGCTGGTTTTGTTTAGCGCGTGGCCGGGCTAGCTCGAAATTTACAGGTTAAGTTAACAAAGATGCGAACTTGATTGTTTGCAGTTTTTGTTATTAAAAATCTTAACTTTAATGTTTACGGTTTAAATGTATCCAAAATGTGAACTGAAATGTTTACAGTTTACTTTATTCAAAGTGCGGACTTGAATGTTTACTGTTAAATGTATCAAAAATGTGAACTTAAACGTTTACAGTCTGTGAACACGTGAACATGTACTGTTTTAAATAAATAAAAACTTCGATGTTTACAGTTACCATAATACCTTGAGTATTTTCAAGCAAACGTGGGTAGAAAACAAAATAAGGAAGAGAACTGTGTGTTTCGATCAAAGATTATATTAAGTCACACAATTCACTGGATTACCACCCCCTTTTTGTTTTCAGGATTCAGGATTTTATTTAACGTCTTTTCACACAGTGGTGATATTAGACAACAACAACACACACACACAAAAAAAAACACAAAAAATCAACAACCAAACACACAACTTGTTAATATCAAAGAATAGCAATAATTAACATCCAAACCCAAGAAAGTACTTATTATAATACTTTACCCACCGGACTATGAATTATGATAGTAACTATTTGAATTGCAATATTACTATGTAAGATGTCATACATATTTTCTGCTAATTTTTCAACTGTTATGTTATTTTGTGTCAACAGATTCGTTGTACTAGGACATTCACAGATTCTATGTTTAACAGAGATGGGTCTTAAGCACTCGCATTTGATGTCTTTTGAGAATTTCGTTTTCCAAGAATTTAGTCTTAACTTGAATATCAACGAAGCTGTTTTCTTGAACAAGGTGGAACACGATAAGTATATTTCATATCATCTTTGTGAAAAAACTGATTAACACAGAGTATATTTCATATAGAGACAATTGCATATTATTACAAACTGCTGAGTTTTCTCTATTTATAGCTCCCTTTTTTGCTTGTCTGTCACACATTTCATTCCAATAAATTCCGCAGTGTGGGGGTATCCAAAGAAAATATATCCCTATTCCTCTGGACATAATACAGCTTATAATATGTTTTATTTCATATATTAAGTCTTTTCTTGTTTTACAATCTCAGCTTTTTAGACTATATAGGACAGATTTAGAATCGACACAAATCAAAATGTTAAATATATCATAAGGTGTAAGTTGAATATAATTTAGTGCCATGAGAATCGCATACAGTTCAGATGTAAATATAGAAAATCCTTTACCGAGATAAAAAGATTTCTTCACTTTGAGATCCGGAATAACAAAGTCTGCACCACAGTCTGAAGAATCTAAGACAGACCCATCTGTGAAAATTTTCAAATGTTTAAAATATGTTTTCTGTAATTTTTCTTTCACCAAATTTGCTAAAACGTTTACATCGCCATTTTTTTTTTTTTACAAATCTGTGCAATCTATATCGAAAGTAGCATTAATATGTTCCCACGGAGGTATGGTAGATGCTACTGGTAAAACTGGTATAGGCGAGATATCTATATTGCAGTTTTGTATAGCATCTTTGACATAGTTGGGTATAGGTATAAGATACGGGATTGTTTGCGCTCTCTTCGGGAAATCCACATCTGCGTCTAAAAATATGTCTTCTCGTACTGAATTTTTGACGGACAGGCGTCGGACAATGTATTTTGCAGTTGCTAATTTACGTTGGTCAGAAAAAGACAGAATACCTTCTTTTTTGTAGGCTTTTACAGTATTAGTATGAACTGGCAATCCAAGGGCTAATTTAACTGCTTTACTATCAATGCTTTGCAGTTTCTTTAGAAGTGTAGCTGGGGCAGTAAAATAGACTTCCTGACAATATATAAGTGTTGATCGAACTAAAGATGTACCAAGGTGTAAAAAGTTTTAATGTCCTGACTCCATGGTTGTGAGTTTATAATTTTTAACAAGTTAAGTCTTTTTCTTGCTTTATTTAATAAATCTTCAATATGAATTCTCCAAGATAATTTTGATGTAAAATGTACGCCTAAAAACTGTACACTCTGTTGATAGTTTAAAGGCGTCCCGTTTAGGGATAATTTAGGTAATGTTTTAGCACCGGACGTTCCTCATTATTGAAAAGCATTAGACATGTTTTTCCCCAGATAGGTCTAGGCCATTTATTTTTCATATAGTTTGATAATTTGTCCAATTCAATCTGATATTTTTTTTAACGTAATCTACGATTCTTTTTGGGGTTCGTTTTCTGAGATTAGTGTTTATCTATATAGCAATATCATCTGCATATTGGGCCACAGTTGTGTTCTGTGATAGAGATTTTGGGAGGTCGTAAATTAACACAGTGAATAAAAAGGGTGAAATTATCGATCCCTGATGAATACCCATATCTATTTTCTTAAAGATTAAATAACTTTTACCAACTTTTGTACAGACAAATCGTTCAGACAAAAGCTTTTAATGTACTCATACATAAACCCGGTTATGCCAATCTGTTTTATTTTGTATAATAATCTAGCATGCCAAACACTATCGTAAGCCTTTTTTACGTCAAAAAAGGTTGCTAATATACTTTTTCTTCTTGAAAATTGATTTTTAATGTTACTTGTGAGTTTAACTAAATGGTCTGTGGTACATCTACCTTCCCGAAAACCAGGTTGATTAACTGGAATTATATGATGTTTTTCACAGTAATGAAATAGCCGATTTAAAATAATCTTTTCCATTACTTTGCAAGCTTGTGATGTTAGTGCAGTAGCCTCTACTAATCAATGTACGTGTTTTACCCGATTTGAGTACTGGAACTACTACTGACTGCTTCCAGATAGTAGGAAGAGATACATTAAACCAACATTTTTGGAAAAAGATTATGTAGTAATTTTTTCCACGGTTCAGGTAAATGATTAAGTGGTTTGTAAGAAATTCCACCTATATCCACTCCACTAGATTTATTTGCAAACGACTGTAAAACGTCTAGGAATTCATTATATTGAATTCAGGAGCATTTGTGTACTGAGAATGATTAGAAACTGGATCTTGATATTCTGCTTTTACTTTTTCTTGTTTTCTGCTGAGGTTTATGTTTGGTAAACTAAGACTTGACGTGAGACTGCTTTCTGAAAACATATTAACAGAGGCCTCCGCTTTATCTACTGCACTAGGAAATGTGTTGCCTCCTACTGCTATCGGATACACTTGTAATTTGTATCCATGTTTTAATTATGATATTTTTTTTTCAAACCTTATATGTATATTATGGTTGAGACACCTCATTTTTACAGAACTCAGCCCAGTGGTTCTTTTTGGCTCTTGTCACTATTCGGCTACAGTGTATTTTTGATTTGTTCATTGCACTAATGTTCTCTTCAGATTTATTTCTTATCCATTCTTTAAAGTGTTCCTTCTTATTATTTACTGCTTGTTCACGTTTTTTATTCCACCAAATATTACCTGAATATTTTCCTTTTGACTTTCCTTTGCATTTTGGTATAGACTTCTCCGCAACAGAAAGTACAGCCTTTGTAATATTTCCGTAAAATGTATCTATAATTTCATGTTCTATACTTGCAACGTTATGGGACAACAAGACTGTGTCATACAGTTCCCAATTATGGTTTTCAGCATTTTCGGCTTAGGTAATCAATATTTAGCATGTATTCCTGTGTGTGTTCAGCCATCGACGATACCTGTGAGGCACATGGCGAGGCAGGCAGCTGCGAGTTCTTCGACTGCTTTGAACAGCGTCTCCCGTGCGGTCGCGAGTTCTACATGCAGAAATTCGGCAACCACTACTGCAACCGCTTTGAGAGTAACATGGACTCCTTCACGCAAGCAGTGAGTACAGTCAACTTAGTATAACAAATAGTAACATGGACTCCTTCACGCACGCAGTCAGTACAGTCAACTTAGTATAACAAATAGCAACATGGACTCCTTCACGCACGCACTCAGTACAGTCAACTTAGTATAACAAATAGTAACATGGACTCCTTCACGCACGCAGTCAGTACAGTCAACTTAGTATAACAAATCACGAGGAGACCCAACTTTTCCTTTTTGCTTTTGTTATATCCGATTTTTTTTTAATTTATTAATTATTGTTATTATTATTTTTTTTTAATTTTTAATTTTTTTTAAAATTATTATTATTTTTTTTTACAAAATAATTAATTTTCATACAAAGAGTAGAAAAAAGTGTTGCATGATCTGACTTTTGTTATGTCCGACTTTTGTCATATCCGACCTTGTTATAAGCGAAGTAGACATAATTATGTGTGTGTTGGTCTGTGATTTTGGACCTTTCGGCCATCGGCCGAAAGGTCCAAAATCACAGACCAACACACACAAACAGGCATCCTAATATGTATACAAATCAACTATAGACGTCGTCCATCATAGTGAATGCTTGTTAGTCACTGACTTCCATTAAGCAAATGTTCAAGCATGATCCAGTTCAGTTCAGTTCAGTTCAGTTCAGTGCAGTTCAGTTCAGTTCAGTGCAGTTCAGTCCAAGAACAGGGATACCAGCGCTCAGAAAAATCCGCTCCACCTCCACCCTTCAGAAGTCTTCCAGAGTTTCCCATTGCTATCTGGCTAACATTGGTCTGACTTACTGCTACGGCCGATTTTCCATATCTTTTCGACTGAGTTTGTGCAACGTCAGCTGGCTTTCTCAAGTCCCAATGATTTCACTCGGGAATACACAATATATAAGGCGCAACATCCCTTCGACGCAGGCCGTTTAGCGCCGCCGTACAGTACAACACTATCAAAACCTAAAATGACGCAGAAAATCAAAATAGAAAACGATCATTCAAAACTGAGCAGAGACAAAGCTGAAACTCTTTGGCTGTCGGCCGGTAGCGCCTTTTGTCGAGGTGATTCCTGCAAGGTCTGGACGTGACTAGGAAATTTAAGCCTTTCAAGTCTCGCTTGAAGGGCGTTGATGACAAACACTCAGTAAGGCTAGTTCATCAAAAGGTCGATTGTGTGCAGAATTGTGTTGACTTCATTGTAGCCCGGAAGTTCATTAGGGTCACAATAACCGGATGGCAGGAAGGGGATCATTCACCTCAGTATCAAAGCTACTTCCTCTGTCTGTGTGTTGGTCTGTCATCTTGGATCTTAAAATGACCTAGAGACGTACAGTGCAAAATCGCTGACGGGCATGCGTTTGACACGAACTCTCTTTCTCTCTCTGCCCCCACCCCCCCCCCCCCCCACCAATCCATCCTTCCATTCATTCACACATCAATCAATCAATCAGATCACTCACTCACTCAATCAGTCAGTCAGTCAGTTTAGTCAGTCAGTTTAGTCAGTCGGTGAGTTTAATAAGCCTGCAAAGCAAGCAACCAGCTAACCAACTAAAAAGTCAATCAGTCAATCGATCGATCCACTCATCCATCTGTCCACCCAATCAATCCATCAATCGATCCATCTATATTCATCCATCAGTCAACCGACCAACCAACAAATCAAACAACGTACAAACCAAACAGTTCATCACTTATTCTGTGGATTCAGCATTGACTCTTACTTACTTACGCCTGTCACCCCTACCAGGGTATAGGCCGTCGACGAGAGACCTCCAGCGACTCCTGTCCTCTGCTTCTCCTTCTATTTTACTCCAGGTGGTTCCCAGTCTCTCGATGTCTGCTTGGAGGTCTCGACGCCAGGTATTTCTCGGCCTGCCTCTTTTCCTCTTTCCCTGGGGGTTCCATGACAATGCCTGCCTAGTGATACTGGAAACTGGCTTTCTCAGACTGTGACCAATCCATCCCCATCTTTTTCGCCCAATTTCATTCTCTGCAGTATCTGCTCTGTTCTCTCCCAGAGTCTGACGTTGCTGATCCTCTTCTCTGGCCAGTGAATTTTCAAGATTCTTCTAAGGCAACTGTTTATGAAGATCTGTACTCTGTTGACTGTGGTTTGTGTCAACCTCCAAGTCTCTGCTCCATATAGGAGAACTGCTTTTACTCAGCATCGACTCACAACAATATATAAGAGTGGTACTGCTTGGAGCCTGTACGCGTGCTTGGAGCCTGTACGACTGAGCCTTACTGTGTCTGGCTGACAACTGAAATGCCGCACGGCACACGCCAGTCTGCATCTTCTTTAACTTCTCCCCAGTAAGCAAAGAATCCTCGGGCAGACGTCCGCCGCAGATGGCCCGCGCACTGCCGTGCGCGGGCCAACTGCGGCGGACGTCGGCCCGAAGTCCTTTGCTCACTGGGTCATCAACACATGTCCGTATCAACTAATCACGCATTTCGGAGGAAGGGAGGAAAGCTGTGAGTCTTCCACTATGTCTCCAGGGTCAGGATTTCCTTGTCAACTCCCGCCAGTGCGTGACGCGCCGTCTGCTGGACTACTACCGCCGGGATTACGTCAACTGTCACGACCTGGAGCACGACGCCATCAAGATGATCGGACCCTGCTACACCGAGCATGGATTCTGTGACATCATCAGCGACAACGCAGACCAGTTTCTCGCGGTGTTCGACTTCAGTGACCTCTTTGACTCTGGCGCCGGCAAGTAAGTGCACTGAATATGCCAAGACGCCGCCAACAAAGAAAGAAAAAAGCGCTTGTAAAAGAACAAGCTCAAACAGTAAAACTGTTTTGTGCTTGCTCCTCGGAAGCACATTTCAGTCTTTGTTCAGGTTTATTATTATTGTTATCGTTATTATCAGTGGTTGTTGTCGCTGTTTTCCTTACGACTGGTTCTCTGGGAGGGCCGATATGCCCCGGTGGTCACATGCACCGAAGCCTTAGGAAGGGGGGACGGGGGGGGGGGGGGGGTGGAAGGGGGGGAGGGGGGGAATGGGGGGAGGTGGGCAGGGAGGTCTGGGCTCAAGTTTTTAAGATTTTTTTTTTTAAATAGAAAAACATCATGACACTTAATCGTTTTCCTGCGCCACTGGATATTCATGTGCCAGTGTTTCTTCTTCCACGACACTTAATCGTTTTCCTGCGCCACTGGATATTCATGTGCCAGTGTTTCTTCTTCAGTCACAAGCGTGTTCCTTTCTTGGTTGTGTTTATTTATTCATTTATCATTTTACACGCTTGCTGGTCTTCCCGGGTTGGTCAACTATCTTTCAAGTCTTGGCCAGGCAGAGAAGGGTTTACATTAAAAAAAATTTACTGGACTAAGCCCTTAGGTGCTGCTGACGACGTTCGGCGGAAAAGACGCTCACCTCCACGGAGTTACGCGTCTTTTTCGCCAATGATATCGTCAGTACAAATCAGTCATGAGGTTAAAAATGAAATGGCATGTTGTTTTGCAGATTGTGGCGAGAGCTTTTGGGTCTGGCCCGTCACTGTGGAGGAAGAGCACTCAGCGATTTCATGAGAGCTGCTGCATCCCCCTTTTTCGCCGGCAAGAAATAAACATTGTACCGCGACTTGAATATTGTCGTATTGTTCACTTTTTGTTTCCTTTGAGGTCGCCTGCACGAGTGGCTTTAACCCTTTTAACCCCGGGACCCTGCAGCAGGAGATGGATTGATCATGATAATTCAAGGGTAGTGCCAGATGAACTTGGCGCCTGAAGGCGCCAAGTTCATCTGGCACTACCCTTGAATTATCATGATCAATCCATCCCCTACAGCTGGTACATAGTCGTTAGACGCCTCCAAAAGTTTAGAAATGCGGCCGTGGGGTTAAGAGGAATAATAGTATTTCTAGTAGGGTGGCTATTTTTTTAAGAGAGAAAAAATTCAGATGTTCTTATCATGCGTGACCTAGAGCACCAATAAAACCTTTCCATTATTATTTTGGTAAACTTGTGTATGTACGTGCATCTGTGTGTACCTGTCTGCGTTTGTGTGCGCGCCTGTGTGTTTGTGAATGAGACTGAGAGAGAGAGAGAGAGAGAGAGAGAGAGAGAGAGAGAGAGAGAGAGAGAGAGAGAGAGAGAGAGAGAGAGAGAGAGAGAGAGAGAGAGAGAGAGAGAGAGAGATTTTGTACCGAACTTGCAAACATGACATGTACCAGACTTTGCAAATGTAAAAATGACTTTCAAAACAAACACACTTCAGAATCAGACAATTTATTTCAGTTGCATTATAATCTCCATCCCCTTCAAAGCCCATCCTTGCGCACAACACAACCATTCATACACTACATACAAGAACTCATCTCATTTTCGAAAAGTGCATCAAAAATATACATGTACCTTAACCCTCTCACTGTTGGCAGAACTTTTTATCAAAGTGATTCCTGCGGGAATCTCAACAGACATAGATCCTCAAAAGCCCCCGCATTTGCGGGGGGGGGGGGGGGGGGCATGAGGATCTATGCCTCTTGTGAAAAATGCTACTGACAGCAAAAGGCTTTATTCTCTAAGACTCTCTAATGAATGTCTATGAGACTGATATTTCCTGATCATGCGATGAAAATGTCTTTGCATAATGCTTACGAAACACTTTGAAAACAGCTGCACTGCAAACTGCATCCAGAATTTGACCGATCTACAGGCACAACTGTGACGACTGTATAATAGCTGAGGGAGATGGCCGATCAAATAGTTAAAGTACAGTCCAAGATTTTTGTACTTACTGGTGCGAAGTTAATCTGATACTACCCTGGAACTACACGCATCACTGATAAACTATCATCTTTTCCACCGATGTCTTCTGCTAAACTTCTGGCACACTTTTGACGTGGCTTTTTGGCTTTAGTAAAAATGACCAACCTCGTTCAACAACACTAGAATCAAATTCAGCAAGAATCTGCTAATTCCATCGTGGACTGTACACCATTAACCCATTCAGCCCTGACGCACAAACAGGAGATGGGTCGACCATGATAATTCAAGGGTAGTGCCAGATTCGCTTGGCGCCTCGCTAATCTGGCACTGCCCTTGAATTATCATGGTCGATCCATCTCCTGCATCTGGTGCATAGTCATTAGATGACGCCTCCAAAATTTGGGAAATACGGGCGTCGGGCTGAATGAGTTAAATCATCCAAAGACTAGCTGTCCACAAGTGCAGCCCCCCCCCCCCCACTCCTTTCCTTCCTTCTTCGCCCCCCCCCCCCCCCCCTCCCTCCCCCCGAACCCACCCGCAAACTGTGGAGATTTGGTAATAAGTACTTGCGAGATCACAAGTGCAGTCACACGGTACGTACAATCTGAGCACAATACAAACTTTTCACATCACAAAGTTTCACATTATCATCCATTTCCTGAACTTGGCGGCAAGCGGGGCAGGTGGGAGGGACCTTCGAGTAATACCATCGGTAAGTATTTTTTCACAAAAATGCATTTTAATGAAAAATTCATTCCATGTGAACAAGACTATGACTATGACTATGACTATGAGTGTGTTTTTTTTTACCCCAACAGCAGAAATTTGGGAAGTATGCCTTTTGACAACTCCGTGTATGTACTTGCTGTATGATAATCGTCAAACAAGATGGTTACAGGATAGTGCCAAATGTTGCCTTCCTTAAGCACAGACGATCAACAAAAAAAGGAAAAGAAAAGACAATTACAACTGTGTTGTAATTGTCTTTTCTAAGCATGTTCTTTTCTTTGTTCAGATTTTCTTTGCATTTTCCAGGCGGTCACCCTTTTGGTCTGGACCTTGACCATGGTAATTCAAGGGAAGTGCCAGATGAGCCAACGCCCTAATGCACGCTGCCACAGCTACCATTTACAGTATCAGTGGTTGCACAAAAAGGGGGTTCACCCCTTCTCTGCCCCCCCCCCCCCTCCCCACCCAAAAAAAAAAGAAAACCTTGAAAACACACTCATCTGCAAGAGGTATAGATCCTCATGAGCCCCCGCAGTTGCGGGGGCTCATGAGGATCTATGCCTCTTACTGAAACTCCTTTGTATCTATGTTCTCTTGATACCTGAAGATCTTTGAGGCAGAGCTGATGATTTTTTCAACACAGCCCCGTGTCCACTGGCGGTCAGAGGGCCGATGTGCCCAGCGCTATCCAATTCTGGAGCTGGCTAGTGAATGCTCCATGCGCGCGAGATCGTCGGAATCGGTCCTGATGATGTCAATCAGGTGCTGGAGACCCTCCTGTTGCTGCTTCAGCATCTGTCAGGAAGAGAAATGGGAATACTGAATGTTAGAATGAACGTTTCCGAGATTCCAGATAGGTCCTACAGCGTGCGAATAAAGATGATAAGGTAGGAAAAAAGTACAGATCAGCCTAAAAGTACCCTGGTACACGGCAGCCGCCCACTGAGACCATGATAGTCATGATCGTACTAACCCTTTTAGCCCCGAGGTCCCATTTCGCAAATTTTCGAGGTGTTGCCTAACGACTATGTACCAGTTGTAGGAGTTGTAGCCCCAGGACCCTGCAACAGCAGATGGATTGATCTTCAAGGGTAATGCCAGATAAGCGTGGCGCCTGCCATTACCCTTGAATTATCATGATCAACCCATCTCCTGTTGCAGGGTCCCGGTGCTAAAAGAGTTAACTGTTATTGTAGTGTTGAATTTATGGATAGACTTGGGAAGAAAAAACAATTTGAGCAAAAGGCCCTCAGGCTGACGTCAGCCTTATATGGCCCGCACATGGCTGTGCGTGGACCAGCCATTGCTGATGTTGGCCAAAGGACCTTTTGCTCACCGGAAATCTTTGTGGGAGCCAGACACCTGTGTACATCATATCAGTTACCGTGGTAGACTGAAGTGCATAACATTGAAGCTGACCTACTCCACTTCTGCATTTTGCGCTCCCCTACCCACAAACAAACAAAAATTAAATAGGTTAGCTTGTTATTTTTCTTGGTTTTTTTTTTCTAATACACAGACAAACAATTCTAAGGCTATAGAACTGTAGGATGGTACAGGAGGAAAGTTTCTGAGTCAGAGGCATGCAACAACTGCTCTCAACATGAGTGATGTCCTTTATGTCGTTTGCTAGCGTTTTAATACATCAATGATGCGTCACTCTGGGTTTTATCCCTTTTCAACCGAGTGAAAAACAGGGTTGGTTGGCAAGCAGAAAGGGGGTACCTTTTTTTTTTGTTGTTGCCTGAAGTTGGAAAAGTATCCCCATAATCAAGAAAAGTATAAAAGTACACTGATAACAAGATGCCAAGATACCCACCAGGTTTTGCCGTTACCCTATATCTAAAGTCTGTTGTTACTGAAATAATTTTATGCAGGAAATCTGCAGTATGGACCAAAATCCATGGTGGACAATGTGCAAAAATTGAAATGACTGAATGTTCATGGACTAACAACTATGCCCATAATCCACGACCAGGAAGAGACATAAATTCTCATGAGCCCCTGCAGATGCAGGGGGTCATGAGAATTTATGTCTCTTGCAGATGGAGCAGGTAGTATGCAGGACTGCTCAGTCCCTCCCACAAGGCTAAAATTCAGCTTCCTGGGATTTGGAAAAAGCTGAGTCTGTCACTAGGACTGAAGACTGTCACTCATGGTAATATAATTATAACCCGACCGAAGTCATAAATCGTAATACAGGTGTACCCAGAATCACAGATCAGCAGACATTTAGTTTACCTGTTTGATCTCTGCTTGCGTGTCTGCATCCATCTGATATGACGGCTCGTCCCGACCAAATCCCGTCTGACTCTGCATGCGGATCTGGGACATCAATTCATTCAGACGACCCTGCAATAAAACATAGGAGACAGCTCGATGCCAGGAACGCCAGCACAGACAAGACAAGGCACCGTAAGTAAAAAAAAAACAAAAAAAAAAACGTTATTTATTAACACCTTGGCTGCTGCAATGATTCCTGCACGAATCATCGTCACAAAAAGTTCTACCGACAGCCAATTGGTTAATCCTGCTGAGAAATGTACGGGGGGGGGGGGGGGGGGGGGGGGGGGAAGAAATTGGTTTAATATAAAGCAGACGTATGTGGTCTTAGCCATCCAGCCTTGTGTTGACACGCCACAAGAAGATAGGGATCGACCATGATAGTTTAAGGATGGTGTCAGAATAGCTTGGTGCCAAGAGGTGCCAAGTTATTCTGGCTCCACCTTTCAAATATCATGGTCAATTTGTTTTCTGAACTGTATGCAGTCTTCAGAGAACAACTTCTAAATTTGTAATTTTTTTTACTTTACGGTTCAATGTGTTGCAGGGTTAGCGATAACTGGTAATTACTGGTATTTTACCGTTTGTGAACAGAGAATACCAGAAATTGTTTAAGTTGCCGGTCCCAGGGACTGGTTTTATTTTGGCTGGACCAGTTAGAATTTTGCCGGTGAAAAAATAAAAAAATGAATTTTTCATTAAAATGCATTTTTTTTGAAAAATACTTACCGATGGTATTACATATAGAAAAGTCCCTTAGCTAGCATAATTTTAGCCAAATTTTGGTTGTGTCCGTATAAGGGAGTGTTGGCAGGAGTGGGGCGCCATAGACCAGGCCATAACCCGAATAGCCTCCCCTTATTCCCATCCGGTACAAGATTACCCAGCATACACCAGTTTAGTTTCTTAGCGAACTGGCGGCAAGCGGGGCAGGTGGGAGGGACCTTCGAGTAATACCATCGGTAAGTATTTTTTTCAAAAAAATGCATTTTAATGAAAAATTCATTTGTTTTCTCAAAACACATTTCCGATGGTATTACATATAGGAAGAATCCCGAAGAGGAGGTGGGTGCCGCTATAGCGCCCCTACTGCCAACAACATTGCCCACAGACCCGCCCTCCCGCAGCAAACTCCCGATAATTTTAGCTAAGATACCTGCGGCGCCTAGGGCGCCGGGAGGGAGTGTTGCGCTGCTGCGATGTCTCCCACCAGCAAGAGGTTCTGCCGCTGGGTGGAGAGGTCCCTCAGGTAGGAGCGGGCGAAGTGCACAGGTGCTGTCGAAGCGGGACTCGCGGCCATGGCTCTGACCTCGTGCGCCTCGATGTTCAACATGTGGCTGCATCAGGTCGAGGTCCTGGAAGACCGGGCGGATCACTCCCCGGAACCAGGAGGAGAAGGTCTGGGGCTGAGAAGTCACGTCTACCTGGGGACAAAGGGAGAAACAGGCGGGTGCGTCCTCTGCGCAAGGCTTGGTCCGGCGCAGGCACACACGTAAGGCTCTCACCGGTTCCTATTGTCTGGTCTACCGGGTGGAGTCTGTCACTCGCAAGGGCGGAAAGTCACCAACTGTAGGGCAGCCAAGGCGACCACGACTTGGCCCGGAAGGTTGGTACAGTTAGCAGTTGCACGGCGCCTTCCATCCGGAACTGCAAGCAACCTGTGTGTGACAACAGCGCGTACGTTCACTGACCCTGGAAGAGGTGGCTAGGACACACGTAAGGCTCTCACCGGGTTCTGAAGTCTGTTCTCCCGGGTGGAGTCCGTCACACGCGCAGGGTGAAACATCTGTCGCCTTCAGGGAGACCGCGGTCTTGGCCAGGAAGATGGTTCAGGTAGCAGTAGCATGGCGCCGGCCGTCTGGCACTGCAAGCAATCTGGGTGTGTGGACAGCGCGCGCAGTTCACTGACCCTGGAGGCTGAGTCAAGGACCGCCAGGAAGCAATTCTTCCAAGATACATCCGTCAAGCGCGTCATGTGCAGGGTTCCAACGGACGGGTTTGAGACCACGTAAGCCCCCATGGTAGATCACTATTGGCCCATGCGAAGCAGTGCTGGGCGTTCCAGACCGAAGAGACCTTCAGAACTGCGAGGTCTTGCAGCTACCCGGGTCGGATGAGCGCAATCGCCTGTAGGTTTCAGCGATCATGGTTAGATAGTCCCGAAAGGTAATCGGAGGCCGTCCCTGGGCGTTGAATAGCCAGAGGAAGCACTCCGTCAGCTGGGGCTTCGTCAAGTCCGGAGGGAAAGAAGGCTGTCAGTCCCATCACACCGCGCTCGTCGTCTTCGCTCGTAACTCGTCTGGTTGAGGGTCTGCGGGTTGTCTCGGTAGCATCCACGGCCGCCATAGGGAAGCCTCTGTGGTAGAGGGCTTGCTGCCCGATCTCCGGGCGTGGCGGAGAAGTTCAGGGCACGGCTGTTACGGCGGCTGTTCCGGTTGCTTGAGCATCGTGCGAGTAGTGGGGAGCTGCAGAGGGGGCATGTGGGAAAGAGCTGACCCCGACTGGTGAAGAGACAAAGCGCCCCGAGCCAGGAAAAAGCCCACCTACCTTCGCAAACCTGTAACAAATGGAATATCGGACAACCAAGCGTATAACTCAGCATTCAATCTCGATGGCGAGCAGGGAAGTTGTAAGATCCAGCCGTAGCGACGACTCCCCGCGCAGCTGGCCTCAAGAGCACTAGCATCTCCCATAAGTACGCCAATCTTCTCCAAGCAGAAGACGTGTCAGGCTGAAGACGATCCACTGGCATGTCATCAGTCCTAAGAGAACCGAAGAAAGGTACTGAGGGTCGCTCCTACTCTGCCCTGCTCCCGTCCTACTGGAAGTCCCACTCAAACAGGACGACCACGCACTCCATCCTCGATGGAATCCACGCGAAGAACCACGTAGTACCTGTCCCGTAGCGTATGCAACCTAGTCGACGGCGAAGTGGGCAGGACCCCAGCCTACCGCCCGGCTTGCCAACTGGTTTCGACGTCGAACCTCGAGTTGTCCCAAAGTCCTGGAGACGCACCGCTACTCTCAGGCCTTTGTCTAGCATCTGCCACGACGCCGGAGAACTTGTGTCGAGTCGATAGGACGAAGATCGTGCGCCCTATCCACCGTCTAGTGTACGAGAAGAGTCGACCGTACTGCCGCGGAACTGAGCGCAAACCACCTCTCGGGAAACTAAGTTCCTACCATGCTGTCGTCACGTCTAACTCCCGGTACTCGCGCCCCAGGCCGCAGGATCCACAGCGCCGAGCGGGTAACTTCACAAACGGGCTATCGAGAGCGAGTCCATTTGCTCCGGTCAGGCGCCGTAGAATGCCGGAACTCCAAGTCGTCTCCACCCAGGCAAGCGAACCGCTTCCGCTAGGTCCCGAAGCTGTCGGCTTAGAAGAAGACAGTAGTGCTTGGTCGCCGCGGAGCACGGCCAGGCCAATGCGATGTGGAGGGTAGCACCCCGCCGGAATAAGGATGCGAAGAGCCGAGAACTCGTCCCAGCAGGAGCTTAATCTGAACTGTGTGCGCTAACACGACCTCCCCCCCCACAGCATGTTCCACAAAGAGAGAGAGAGAGAGAGAGAGAGAGAGAGAGAGAGGGGGGGGAGGTGTCTTCTGTCATCACGAAGGTGATTTCAAAGACGGGGCAGCAAAATGGGTCTGCACAAGTTTTGATCCCACCTGGGTTAGACTGAACCCACGAATTAGTTATGTTCGAGAGTTCGACGCTACACCACCGGCTGAGCCAACCCCGTTCTCACCCCCCACCGCCACCCCTCTTTCTCTCTCTCTTGAACGGCAGGTTATTAAAATGGCTGTGTCAATGACGATGTCAATGCCTTAACCGTTGTAAAATAAAGTTTCATTGATTCATTCATTCTCTCTCTCTCTCTCTCTCTCTCTCTCTCTCTCTCTCTCTCTCTCTCTCTCTCTCTCTCTCTCTCTCTCTCTCTCTCTTTCTCTCTCTCGATGTCAATGCCTCAACCGTTGATAAATAAAGCTTCATTCAATCTCTCTCTCTCTCTCTCTCTCTCTCTCTCTCTCTCTCTCTCTCTCTCTCTCTCTCTCTCTCTCTCTCTCTCTCTCTCTCTCTCTCTCTCTCTCTCTCTCTCTCTCTCTCTCTCTCCCCCTCTCTCTCCTCCACGACCGAGGGTCAGAAGTCACTATCCGACGGTTCTGAAGGGAGTGGATGGCGAGTGGGGATTGCAATTTATTTATTTGAGTTATTTATAGGGGCATCATTTGAATGTATTATGCTATTCCAAATTTGTTATGGATTAATTTGCCCCAAACATCTGAAGCAAACAAGTTCCTCTAATGATATGATCATTGACATCACGAGACATCAATAGAGACTGTTACAGTCACACATATTCTTAACATGAAATTGCACCCTCGATAATACGAGATACAAGTGAAGTAGAATTTAATCAGCAAGAGGTATAGATTCACATGAGCCCCTGCGGACAAAGGGGCTTATGTGAATCTATGCCTCTTGCAGATGGCCCTCCAGATGGCGCTGCATCCTGGACGAGGACCACTGAGTACACCCAGTGCAGCTATATAATGCGAGGACTGAAAGTGCCATCTGACTTGTCACTCGTCAGTAGCTGGACTGCCATCATCACAACTTTGTTTGAAGCAGAATTCGCTGACATACAAGATGAAGGTTGTTGTGTCGCTCTTGCTGACGATGGCTGGCGTCGCCAACGCTTTCTGGTTCTTTGGCAGGAACACGGAGACGACGGCAACAGCCAACGGCAGACGTGGGTGATTTTAACCCTTTTAGCCCCAAGGTCCCATTTCTCAAATTTTGGAGGTGTTGACTAACGACTATGTACCAGTTGTAGGAGATGGATTGATCATGATAATTCAAGGGTAGCGCCAGACGATGAGCTTGGCGCTAAGCTCACCTGGCACTACCCTTGAATTATCATGATCAATCCATCTCCTGCTGCAGAGTCCGGGAGGTATAAGGGTTAATGTTTTTCGCGGTGTGGGTGTTCTTTGCATTGTTTGTTGTTGTTGTCATCGTTTGTGTGTTGTTATTGTTGCTATAGGGCTCGGGAAGTTCCCCACGTTACCTAGGAGCGTCGGCGCGTCAACCGCCATCTTAAGAGGATACCATAGTCTTCAGATAGTAGCGAAGTAGTGTTTCAACACGTTTTTCTTCATGTTTCTTCCTCTTTGGAAACAAACAAACAAACAAAACCAAACAGATTCTGGTTAGCGGTTTCCTACTGACGGCAAGACTTGCTGTTATTGCCTATAGCACGTCAGGACTTTCCTGACATTGTCCTGAGGGCGATTTCTCTATGAGCGCCTTAGTCGCGAATCCTCTCAAGATGGTCGCCACGACTAGCGTGATGACGTCAGCTTCCCGAGCCCTTTTGCCCCCTGTATATTGTTACTTGTTGCTGGTGTTGTTTAGCGCGTGGCCGGGCTAGCTCAAAATTTACAGGTTAAGTTAACATAGATGTGAACTTGATTGTTTGCAGTTTTTGTTATTAAAAATCTTAACTTTAATTTAAACTCTTTAATGTTTACGATTCAAATGTATACAAAATGTGAACTGAAATGTTTACAGTATACTTTATTCAAAGTGTGAACTTGAATGTTTGCTGTTTAATGTATCGAAAATATGAACTTGAATGTTCACAGTCTGAGTTATCAAAAATGTGAACTTAAATGTTTACAGTCTGTGAACATGTGAACATGTACTGTTTTAAATAAATAAAAACTTCGATGTTTACAGTTACCATAATACCTTGAGTATTTTCAAGCAAATGTGGGTAGAAAACAAAATAAGGAAGAGAACTGTGTGTTTCGATAAAAGATTATAATTATTAAGTCGCACAATTCACTGGATTACCACCCCCTTTTTGTTTTCAGGATTCAGGATTTTATTTAACGTCTTTTCACACAATGGTGATCATAGACAACAACAACACACAAAAAACACAACAACAAAAATCGCAAAAAATCAACAACCAAACACACAACGTGTTAATATCAAAGAATAGCAATAATTAACATCCAAACCCACAAACAAATTACTTATTATAATAGTTTACCCACCGGACTATGAATTATGATAGTAACTATTTGAATTGCAATATTACTGTGTAAGATGCCATACATATTTTCTGCTAATTTTTCAACTGTTATGTTATTTTCTGTCAACAGATTCGTTGTACTAGGACATTCACAGATTTATGTTTAACAGAGATGGGTCTTAAGCACTCGCATTTGATGTCTTGAGAATTTCGTTTTCAAAGAATTTAGTCTTAACTTGTATATCAACAAAGCTGTTTTTATTGAACAAGGTGGAAAATGATAAGTATATTTCATATCATCTTTGTGAAAAAAACCTGATTATCACAGAGTACATTTCATATAGAGATAATTGCATATTATCACAAACTGCTGAGTTTTCTCTATTTATAGCTCCCTTTTTTGCTTGTCTGTCACAACGTTTCATTCCAATAAATTCCGCAGTGTGGGGGTATTCAAAGAAAATATATCCCTATTCCTCGGGACATAATACAGCTTATAATATGTTTTATTTCATATACTAAGTCTTTACTTGTTTTACAATCTCAGCTTTTTAGACTATATAGGACAGATTTAGAATCGACACAAATCAAAATGATAAATATATCATAAGGTATAAGTTGAATATAATTTAGTTCGATGAGAATTGCATACAGTTCAGACGTAAATATAGAAAATCCTTTACCGAGATAAAAAGATTTCTTCACTTTGAGATCCGGAATAACAAAGTCTGCACCACAGTCTGAAGAATCTAAGTAAATTTTCAAATGTTTAAAATATGTTTTCTGTAATTTTTCTTTCACCAAATTTGCTAAAACGTTTACATTGTTTTCAAATCTGTGTAATCTATATCGAAAGTAGCATTAATAAGTTCCCACGGAGGTATAGTAGGTGTTACTGGTAAAACTGGTATAGACGAGATATCTACATTGCAGTTTTGTATAGCATCTTTGACATAGTTGCATATAGGAATAAGATATGAGACTGTTTGCACTCTCTTCGGAAAATCCACATCTGCGTCTTTAAAAAAATGTCTTCTCGTACTGAATTTTTGACGGACAGGCTTCGGACAATGTATTTTGCAGTTGCTAATTTACGTTGGTCAGATAAAGACAGAATACCTGCATTTTTGTAGGCTTGTACAGTATTAGTATGAACTGGCACTCCAAGGGCTAATTTAACTGCTTTACTATAAATGCTTTGCAGTTTCTTTAGAAGTGTAGCTGGGGCAGTAAAGTAGACTTTCTGACAATATATAAGTGTTGATCGAACTAAAGATGTACCAAGGTGTAAAAAGTGTTAATGTCCTGACTCCATGGTTGTGACTTTATAATTTTTAACAAGTCTTTTTCTTGCTTTATTTAATAAGTCTTCAATATGAATTCTCCAAGATAATTTTGATGAAAAAGTACGCCTAAAAACTGTACACTCTGTTGGTAGTTTAAAGGCGTCCCGTTTAGGGATAAGTTAGGCAATGTTTTAGCACGTTCCCCATTATTGAAAAGCATTAGACATGTTTTTCCCAGGCAGGTCTAGGCCATTTTTTTTCATATAGTTTGATAATTTGTCCAATTCAATCTGATAAAAAAATTTAACGTAATGTACGATTCTTTTTGGGGTTCGTTTTCTGAGATTAGTGTTTATCTATATAGCAATATCATCTGCATATTGTACCACAGTTGTGTTCTGTGATAGAGATTTTGGGAGGTCGTAAATTAACACAGTGAATAAAACGGGTGAAATTATCGATCCCTGAGGAATACCCATATCTATTTTCTTAAAGATTAAATAACTTTTACCAACTTTGGTGCAGACAAATCGTTCAGACAAAAAGCTTTTAATGTACTCATACATAAACCCGGTTATGCCAATCTGTTTTATTTTGTATAATAATCTAGCATGCCAAACACTATCGTAAGCCTTTTTTACGTCAAAAAAGGTTGCTAATATACTTTTTCTTCTTGAAAATTGATTTTTAATGTTACTTGTGAGTTTAACTAATGGTCTGTGGTACATCTACCTTCCCGAAAACCAGGTTGATTAACTGGAATAATGTGATGTTTTTCACAGTAATGAAATAGCTGTTAAAATAATCTTTTCCATTACTTTGCAAGCTTGTGACGTTAGCGCAATAGGTCTATAACTACTAATCAATGTCCAGTAGCTTGCTACTGGACACCGAGACAGAGGGGCACCAAGAAGAGATACAAAGACGGTCTCAGAAGTCACTTAGTGCTTGCCAATCGACCACCGCCAGTGTCTTCGCTGCTGCGGACCGTGACACCTGGCGCTCCACCACTACAGGCAGCCGTCCTTGAGACTCCGCAGAGCTAACCTAAGGACAAACGCTCAGGAGAAAAACCGAGTTGCCGTAACTCAGAACCCTGACCAGACCTTCCCTGCAGCACTGCGGTGACCTGCCTGCCGGATGGCCTCCGCAGCCACGAAATTGCCTGCAGACGACGTGGGCAGGCCCTATAGAATCTTCGTTCGCGAAGTCAAGCCAAGACTAATCAATGTACATGTTTTACCCGATTTGAGTACTGGAACTACTACTGACTGCTTCCAGATAGTAGGAAGAGATACATTAAACCAACATTTTGGGAAAAAAATTATGTAGTAATTTTTTTGCACGGTTCATGTAAACGATTAAGTGGTTTGTAAGAAATTCCACCTATACCCACTGCACTAGATTTATTTGCAAACGACTGTAAAACGTCTAGGAATTCATTATATTGAATTCAGGAGCATTTATGTACTGACAATGATTAGAAACTGGATCTCGATATTCTGCTTTTACTTTTTCTTGTTTTCTGCTGAGGTTTATGTTTGGTAAACTAAGACTTGACGTGAGACTGCTTTTTGAAAACATATTAACAGAGGCCTCCGCTTTATCTACTGCACTAGGAAATGTGTTGCCTCCTACTGCTATCGGATACACTTGTAATTTGTATCCATTTTTTAATTGTGATTTTTTTTTTCAAACCTTATATGTATATTTTGATTGAGACACTTCATTTTTACAGAACTCAGCCCAGTGATTCTTTTTGGCTCTTGTCACTATTCGGCTACAGTGTATTTTTGATTTGTTCATTGCACTAATGTTCTCTTCAGATTTATTTCTTATCCATTCTTTAAAGTGTTCCTTCTTATTATTTACTGCTTGTTCACGTTCTTTATTCCACCAAATATAACCTGAATATTTTCCTTTTGACTTTCCTTTGCATTTTGGTATAGACTTCTCCACAACAGAAAGTACAGCCTTTGTAATATTTCCGTAAAATGTATCTATAATTTCATGTTCTATACTTGCAATGTTATGGCACAACAAGACTGTCTCATACAGTTCCCAATTTTGGTTTTCAGCATTTTCGGCTTAGGTAATCAATATTTAGTATGTATTCCTATGTGTGTTAAGCCATCGACGATACCTGTGAGGCACATGGCGAGGCAGGCAGCTGCGAGTTCTTCGACTGCTTTGAACAGCGTCTCCCGTGCGGTCGCGAGTTCTACATGCAGAAATTCGGCAACCACTACTGCAACCGCTTTGAGAGTAACAAGGACTCCTTCACGCAAGCAGTGAGTACAGTCAACTTAGTATAACAAATAGTAACATGGACTCCTTCACGCACGCAGTCAGTACAGTCAACTTAGTATAACAAATAGTAACATGGACTCCTTCACGCACGCAGTCAGTACAGTCGACTTAGATAACAAATAGTAACATGGACTCCTTCACGCACGCAGTCAGTACAGTCAACTTAGTATAACAAATAGTAACATGGACTCCTTCACGCACGAAGTCAGTACAGTCAACTTAGTATAACAAATAGTAACATGGACTCCTTCACGCACGCAGTCAGTACAGTCAACTTAGTATAGCAAATAGAGTCCTTCACGCACGCAGTCAGTACAGTCAACTTAGTATAACAAATAGTAACATGGACTCCTTCACGCACGCAGTCAGTACAGTCAACTTAGTATAACAAATAGTAACATGGACTCCTTCACGCACGCAGTCAGTACAGTCAACTTAGTATAACAAATAGTAACATGGACTCCTTCACGCACGCAGTCAGTACAGTCAACTTAGTATAACAAATAGTAACATGGACTCCTTCACGCACGCAGTCAGTACAGTCAACTTAGTATAACAAATAGTAACATGGACTCCTTCACGCACGCACTCAGTACAGTCAACTTAGTATAACAAATAGTAACATGGACTCCTTCACGCACGCACTCAGTACAGTCAACTTAGTATAACAAATAGTAACATGGACTCCTTCACGCACGCACTCAGTACAGTCCACTTAATATAACAAATAGTAACATGGACTCCATCACGCACGCAGTCAGTACAGTCAACTTAGTATAACAAATAGTAACATGGACTCCTTCACGCACGCACTCAGTACAGTCAACTTAGTATAGCAAATAGAGTCCTTCACGCACGCAGTCAGTACAGTCAACTTAGTATAACAAATAGTAACATGGACTCCTTCACGCACGCAGTCAGTACAGTCAACTTAGTATAACAAATAGTAACATGGACTCCTTCACGCACGCAGTCAGTACAGTCAACTTAGTATAACAAATAGTAACATGGACTCCTTCACGCACGCAGTCAGTACAGTCAACTTAGTATAACAAATAGTAACATGGACTCCTTCACGCACGCAGTCAGTACAGTCAACTTAGTATAACAAATAGTAACATGGACTCCTTCACGCACGCACTCAGTACAGTCAACTTAGTATAACAAATAGTAACATGGACTCCTTCACGCACGCACTCAGTACAGTCAACTTAGTATAACAAATAGTAACATGGACTCCTTCACGCACGCACTCAGTACAGTCCACTTAATATAACAAATAGTAACATGGACTCCTTCACGCACGCAGTCAGTACAGTCAACTTAGTATAACAAATAGTAACATGGACTCCTTCACGCACGCACTCAGTACAGTCAACTTAGTATAACAAATAGTAACATGGACTCCTTCACGCACGCACTCAGTACAGTCCACTTAGTATAACAAATCACGAGACCCAACTTTTCCTTTTTGCTTTTGTTATATCCGAAGTTTTTTATATATTTTTTTTTATTTATTATTATTTTTTTTACAAACTAATTAATTTTCATACAAAGAGTAGAAAAAAGTGTTGCATGATCTGACTGTTGTTATATCCGACCTTGGTATAAGCGAAGTAGACATAATTATGCCGTGTGTGTTGGTCTCTGATGGCCGATGGCCGAAAGGTCCAAAATCACAGACCAACACACATCCTAAAATGTATACAAATCAACTATAGACATCGTCCATCATAGTCAATGCTTGTTAGTCACTGACTTCCTTTTAAGCAAATGTCCAAGCATGATCCAGTTCAGTTCAGCTCAGTGCAGTTCAGTCCAAGAACAGGGATACCAGCGCTCAGAAAAATCCGCTCCACCTCCACCCTTCAGAAGTCTTCCAGAGTTTCTATTGCTATCTCAGTGGCTAACATTGTTCTGACTTACTGCTATCTGGCTAACATTGGTCTGACTTACTGCTATCTGGCTAACATTGGTCTGACTTACTGCTATCTGGCTAACCGTTGGTCTGACTTACTGCTATCTGGCTAACATTGGTCTGACACGGCTACGGCCGATTTTTCATATCTTTTCGACTGAGTTTGTCCAACGTCAGCCGCCTTTCTCAAGTCCAAATGATTTCACTCGGGAATACACAATTTATAAGGCGCAAACATCCCTTCGACGCAGGCTCTAAGAGCCGCCGTACAGTACAAACTATCAAAACCTAAAATGACGCGGAAAATCAAAATAGAAAACGATCATTCAAAACTGAGCAGCGAAAAAGCTGAAACTCTTTGGCTGTCACGGTCGGCCGGTAGCGCCTTTTGTCGAGGTGATTCCTGCAAGAATCACCTTGACAAAAAGCGCTACCGACAGCCGAAAGGTCTGGACGTGACTATGAAATTTAAGCCTTTCAAGTCTCGCTTGAAGGGCGTTGATGACAAACACTCAGTGAGGCTAGTTCATCAAAAGGTCGATTGTGTGCAGAATTGTGTTGACTTCATTGTAGCCCGGAAGTTCATGTCACAATAACCGGATGGCAGGAAGGGGATCATTCACCTCAGTATCAAAGCTACTTCCTTCGTCTGTGTGTTGGTCTGTCATCTCGGATCTTAAAATGGCCTAGAGACGTACAGTGCAAAATCACTGACGGGCATGCGTTTGACACGAACTCTCTTTCTCTCTCTCTGCCCCCCCCCCCCCCCCCACACACACACACACACCAATCCATCCTTCCATTCATTCACACATCAATCAATCAATCAATCAATCAATCACTCAGATCACTCACTCACTCAGTCAATTTAGTCAGTCAGTGAGTTTAATCAGCCTGCAAAGCAAGCAACCAGCTAACCAACTAAAAAGTCAGTCAATCGATCGATCCACTCATCCATCCGTCCACCCAATCAATCCATCAATCAATCGATCCATCTATTCATCCATCAGTCAACCGACCAACCAACAAATCAACCAACGTACAAACCAAACAGTTCATCACTTTTCTGTGGATTCAGCATTGACTCTTACTTACTTACTTACTTACTTACGCCTGTCACCCCTCACATGTCGTCGACGAGAGACCTCCAGCGACTCCTGTCCTCTGCTTCTCCTATATTACTCCAGGTGGTTCCCAGTCTCTTGATGTCTGCTAGGAGGTCTTGACGCGAGGTGTTTCTCGGCCTGCCCCTTTTCCTCTTTCCCTGGGTTCCATGACAATGCCTGCCTAGTGATACTGGAAACTGGCTTTCTCAGACTGTGACCAATCCATCCCCATCTTTTTCGCCCAATTTCATTCTCGGCAGTTATCTGCTCTGTTCTCTCCCAGAGTCTGACGTTGCTGATCTTCTCTGGCCAGTGGATTTTCAAGATTCTTCTAAGGCAACTGTTTATGAAGATCTGTACTCTGTTGACTGTGGTTTTTGTCAACCTCCAAGTCCCATATAAGAGAACTGCTTTTACTCAGCATTGACTCACAACAATATATATAGTTCAAGAGTAGTACTGCTTGGAGCCAGTGTACACGTGCTTGGAGCCTGTACGACTGAGCCTGTGTCTGGCTGACAACTGAAATGCCGCACACACGCCAGTCTGCATCTTCTTAACTTCTCCCCAGTACGCAAAGAATCCTCGGGCAGACGTCCGCCGCAGATGGCCCGCGCACTGCCATGCGCGGGCCAACTGCGGCGGACGTCGGCCCGAAGTCCTTTGCTCACTGGGTCATCAACACATGTCCGCATCAACTAATCACGCATTTCGGAGGAAGGGAGGAAAGCTGTGAGTCTTCCACTATGTCTCCAGGGTCGGGATTTCCTTGTCAACTCCCGCCAGTGCGTGACGCGTCGTCTGCTGGACTACTACCGCCGGGATTACGTCAACTGTCACGACCTGGAGCACGACGCCATCAAGATGATCGGACCCTGCTACACCGAGCATGGATTCTGTGACATCATCAGCGACAACGCAGACAAGTTTCTCGCGGTGTTTGACTCTGGCGCCGGCAAGTAAGTGCAATATGCCAAGACGCCGGCAACAAAGAAAGAAAAAAGCGCTTTTAAAAGAAAAAAGCGCTTTTAAAAGAAAAAAGCGCTTGCAAAAGAAAAAAGCGCTTGCAAAAGAAAAAAGCGCTTGCAAAAGAAAAAAGATCAAACAGTAAAACTGTTTTGTGCTTGCTCCTCGGAAGCGCATTTCAGTCTTTGTTCAGGATTATTATTATTGTTATCGTTATTATCAGTGGTTGTTGTCGCTGTTTTCCCTACGAGTGGTTCTCTGGGAGGGCCGATATTGATTATGCCCCGGTGGTCACAGGCACCGAAGCCTTAGGAAGGGGGACAGGGGGGGGGGGGTAGGAGGGGGGAAAGGGGGGGGGAGGTGGGCAGGGAGGTCCTGGCTCAAGTTTTTAAGATTTCTTTTTTTTAATAGAAAAACATCGTAACACTTAATCGTTTTCCTGCGCCACTGGATATTCATGTGCCAGTGTTTCTTCTTCAGTCACGAGCGTGTTCCTTTCTTTGTTGTGTTTATTTATTCATTTATCATTATACACGCTTGCTGGTCTTCCCGGGTTGGTCAACTATCTTTCAAGTCTTGGCCCGGCAGAGAAGGGTTTACATTAAAATTTTCTTTTACTGGACTAAGCCCTTAGGTGCTACTGACGATGATCGGCGGAAAAGACGCTCAACTCCACGGAGTTACGCGTCTTTTTCGCCAATGATATCGTCAGTACAAATCAGTCATGAGGTTAAAAATGAAATGGCATGTTGTTTTGCAGATTGTGGCGAGAGCTTTTGGGTCTGGCCCGTCACTGTGGAGGAAAAGCACTCAGCGATTTCTTGAGAGCTGCTGCTTCCCCCTTTTTCGCCGGCAAGAAATAAACATTGTACCGCGACATGAATATTGTTCCCTTTTTGTTTCCTTTGAGGTCGCCTGCACGAGTGGCTTTAACCCGTTTAGCCCCGGGACCCTGCAGCAGGAGATGGATTGATCATGATAATTCAAGGGTAGTGCCAGATGAGCTTGACGCCTGAAGGCGCCAAGCTCATCTGGCACTACCCTTGAATTATCATGATCAATCCATCTCCTACAACTGGTACATAGTCGTTAGACGCCTCCAAAAGTTTAGAAATGCGGCTGTGGGATTAAGAGGATTAATCGTGTTTCTAGTAGGGTGGCTTTTTTTTAAGAGAGAAAAAATTCAGATGTTTTTATCATGCGTGACCTAGAGCACCAATAAAACCTTTCCATTATTATTTTGGTAAACTTGTGTCTGTGCATGCGTCTGTGTGTACCTGTCTGCGTTTGTGTGCACGCCTGTGTGTGTGTGTGTATGTGTGTATATGTGTGTGTGTGAGAGAGAGAGAAAGAGAGAGAGAGAGAGAGAGAGAGAGAGAGAGAGAGAGAGAGAGAGAGAGAGAGAGAGAGAGAGAGAGAGAGAGAGATTTTACCGAACTTGCAAACATGACATGTGCCAGACTTTGCAAATGTAAAAATGACTTTCAAACAAACACATGAAAGTAATACATGTGCACACTTCAGAATCAGACAATTTATTTCAGTTGCATTATAATCTCCATCCACTTCAAAGCCGATCCTTGCGCACAACACAACCATTCATACACTACATACAAGAACTCATCTCATTTTCGAAAAGTGCATCAAAAATATACATGTACCTTATCCCTCTCACTGTTGGCAGAACTTTTTATCAAAGTGATTCCTGCAGGAATCTCAACAGACATAGATCCTCTTGCGGGGGGCCATGAGGATCTATGCCTCTTGTGAAAAATGCTACTGACAGCAAAAGGCATTATTCTCTAAGACTCTCTAATGAATGTCTATGAGACTGATATTTCCTGAACATGCGATGAAAATGTCTTTGCATAATGCTTGCGAAACACTTTGAAAAAACAGCTGCACTGCAAACTGCATCCAGAATTTGACCGATCTACAGGCACAACTGTGACGACTGTAGAACAGCTGAGGGAGATGGATCAAATAGTTAAAGTACAGTCCAAGATTTTTGTACTTACAGGTGCCAAGGTAATCTGATACTACCCTGGAACTACCCGCAACACTGATAAACTATCATCTTTTCCACCGATGTCTTCTGCTAAAATTCTGTCACTTGCACTTTTGACGTGGCTTTTGGGCTTTAGTAAAAATGACCATCCTCGTTCAACAACACTAGAATCAAATTCAGCAAGAAATCTGCTAATTCCAACGTGGATTGTACACCATTAATCCATTCAGCCCGGACGCACAAAGCAGGAGATGGGTCAACCATGATAATTCAAGGGTAGTGCCAGATTAGCTTGGCGCCTCTTGGCGCCAAGCTAATCTGGCACTGCCCTTGAATTATCATGGTCGATCCATCTCCTGCAACTGGTGCATAGTCATTAGATGACGCCTCCAAAATTTGGGAAATGCGGGCGTCGGGCTGAATGAGTTAAATCATCCAAAGACTAGCTGTCCACAAGTGCAGCCCCCCCCCCCCCCCACCCTTCCTTCTTCGCCCCCCCCCCCCTTCCTTCTTCGCCCCCCCCCCCTCCCCCCCCCCCCCCCCCGAACCAAACCCTCAAACTGTGGAGATTTGGTAATAAGTACTTGCGAGTTCACAAGTGCAGTCACACGGTACGTACAATCTGAGCACAATACAAACTTTTCACATCACAAAGTTTCACATTATCATCCATTTCCTCAACTTGCCAGAGACTGTTCCATGTGAACAAGACTATGAGTGTGTTTTTTATTTACCCCAACAGCAGAAATTTGGGAAGTATGCCTTTTGACAACTCCATGTATGTACCTGCTGTATGATAATCGTCAAACAAGATGGTTACAGGATAGTGCCAAATGTTGCCTTCCTTGAGCAGAGACGATCAACAAAAAAAAAAGACAATTACAACTGTGTTGTAATGACAATTACAACTGTGTTGTAATTGTCTTTTCTAAGCATGTTCTTTTCTTTGTTCAGATTTTCTTTGCATTTTCCTGACGGTCACCCTTTTGGTCTGGACTATGGTAATTCAAGGGAAGTGCCAGATTAGCTTAGTGCCTGGCCAGGTGCCAAGCTAATCTGGTACTGTCCTTGAACTATCCCAGTTGAAAATTGTACCGCTTTAGCATGTCAGAGCTAACGCCCTAATGCACGCTGCAACAGCTACCATTTACAGTATCAGTGGCTGCACAAAAAAGGGGTTCACCCCTTCTCTTCCCCCCTCCCCCCCCCCCCCCCCCCAAAAAAAAAAAAAAAAAAGACACCTTGAACACACTCATCTGCAAGAGGTATAGATCCTCATGAGCCCCCGCAGTTGTGGGGGCTCATGAGGATCTATGCCTCTTGCTGAAACTACCTTTGTATCACTGTCGTGGTGTCTCTGCATCTGCCGATTACCTTGAAGATACTTTTGACGGCCGATCGAGACTTGAGGCTGATGATTTTTTCAGCACAGTCCGTGTCCACTGGCGGTCAGAGGGCTGATGTGCCCAGCGCTATCCAATTCTGGAGCTGGCTAGTGAATGCTCCATGCGCGCGAGATCGTCGGAATCGGTCCTGATGATGTCGATCAGGTGCTGGAGACCCTCCTGTTGCTGCTTCAGCATCTGTCAGGAAGAGAAATGGGAGTACTAAATGATAGAATGAACGTTTCCAAGATTCCAGATAAGTACTACAGTGTGCGAATAAAGATGATAAGGTAGGAAAAAAGTACAGATCAGCCTAAATGTACCCCAGTACATGGCAGCTGACCACTGAGAAATGGTAGTCGTGATCGTACTAACCCTTTTAGCCCCAAAGTCCCATTTCGCAAATTTCTGAGGTGTTGCCTGATGACTATGTACCAGTTGTAGCAGTTGTAGCCCCAGGACCCTGTAACAGCAGATGGATTGATATGATAATTCAAGGGTAATGCCAGATAAGCTTGGCACCTGCCATTACCCTTGAATTATCATGATCAATCCATCTCCTGTTGCAGGGTCCCAGGGCTGAAAGAGTTAACTGTTATTGTAGTGCTGAATTTATGGAGAGACTTGGGAAGAAAAAACACTTTGAGCAAAAGGCCCTCAGGCTGACATCAGCCTTATATGGCCCGCACACGGCTGTGCATGGACCAGCCATTGTTGACATTGGCCGAAGACCTTTTGCTTACCGGACATCCTTGTGGGAGCCAGAGACCTGTGTTCCATGGTAGACTGAAGTGCGTAACATTGAAGCTGACCTACTCCGCTTCTGCATTCTGCCACCCCCCCCCCCCCCCCACCCCCCCCCAAGAAAAAAAAAAGGTTTGCTTGTTATTTTTCTTGTTTTTTTTCTAATACAGACAAACAATTTGAAGTCCATGCCATACTGTAGCATGGTACAGGAGGAAAGTTTCAGAGTCCGAGGCATGCGACAACTGCTCTCAACATGAGTGATGTCCTTTATATCGTTTGCTAGTTTTCAGTCATTTCAATTTTTGCGCATTTTTGACCATGGATTTTGGATATTATGATTTATGAAAATGTCAGGTTATATATAAAAATGCAGTGCTTATTCAGGGTTACAGACTGCTGATTTCCTGCATAAAATTATTTCAGTAACAACAAACTTTAGATATAGCGTAAAGGCAAAACCTGGTGGGTATCTTGGCATTTTGTTATATATAGTTCAGTGTACTTTTATACTGCTTGATTATGGGGATACTTTTCCAACTTCAGGCCAGCAGAAAAAAAGGTACCCCCTTTCAGCTTGCCAACCAACCCTGTTTTTCACTTGGTTGAAAAGGGAAAAAACCCAGAGAGAAACATCATTGATGTCTTGAAAAACAGTCCATGGACTAACTATGCCCATAATCCACAGCCAGGAAGAGACATAAATTCTCATGAGCCCCTGCAGATGCAGGGGCTCATGAGAATTTACTTCTCTTGCAGATGGAGCAGGTAGTATGCAGGACTGCTCAGTCTCACCCACAAGGCTGAAATTCAGCTTCCTGGGATTTGGAAAAAACTGAGTCTGTCACTAGGACTAAAGACTGTCACTCATGGTAATATAATTATAACCCGACCGAAGTCATAAATCATAATACATGTGTACCCAGAATCACAGATCAGCAGACATTTAGTTTACCTGTTTGATCTCTGCTTGCATGTCTGCATCCATCTGATACGACGGCTCATCCCGACCAAATCCCGTCTGACTCTGCATGCGGATCTGGGACATCAATTCATTCAGACGACCCTGCGATAAAACATAGGAGATGCCAGGAACACCAGTACAAACAAGACAAGGCACCCTAAGTGTAAAAAAAAACCCAAAAAACGTTATTTATTAACACGTTGGGTACTGCAATGAATCATCGTCACAAAAAGTTTACTGACAGCCAATTGGTTAATGCAAGAGGCATAGATCCTCATGAGCACCCGCTGTCGCGGGTGCTCATGAGGATCTATGCCTCTTGCAATTGGTTAATCCTGCTGAGAAATGTACGGGGGGAAAAAGAAATTGGTTTGCTATAAAGCAGACGTATGTAGTCAGCCATCCAGCCTTGACACGCCACAAAAGATAGGGATCGACCATGATAGTTCAAGGATGGTGGCAGAATAGCTCGGTGCCAAGAGGTGCCAAGCTATTCTGGCTCCACCTTTCAAATATCATGGTCAATTTGTTTCCTGAACTGTATGCATTCTTCAGAGAACAACTTCTAAATTTGTAATTTTTTTACTTTAGGGTTAGCGATAAGTGGTAATTACTGTTATTTTACTGTTTGTGAACAGAGAATACCAGAAAATGTTTAAGCTGCTGGTCCCAGGGACTGGTTTTATTTTGGCTGGACCAGTTAGAATTTTGCCGGTGGAAAAATAAAAAATCCTTGTGCAGGGGCGGATCTTAGACCCCCAGAACCAACTTTTTAAAAAAAGAAGAGCTATAACAAAGTCCCTTTTGGGAGTGTTTGGACCCCCCTACTCCACCCTCCCCTCCCCCGTCCTTCCTCACATTTAAAATTTTGGCGAGTTTTCACACATGCATACTCCCCCCCCCCCCCACCCCCCTATTTATCTTTGTATCACGTTGAAGGTCCAAAAACAAAAAGTTGAAACCACCTTCCCCCCCCCCCCCCCCCCCCCCCCCCTCCACCTCTGAAAACTGATCTGCCCCTGTTGTCTACCGGAAAGCATTTCCTGTGGACCAGTTTTGATCTAAACTGGAAAAGAAACAGGAGGGGTGGAAGATGGGGGGACCGGTTTTGAAAAATCCTAGTGCAAACCCTGTGTTGTAAATCATTAGGTCCAAGATCACAGACCAAAACAATTCTAAATTTCTTAGAAGCAGTCTTTCTTTAATAGATAGGTGAATTATTCAGTGCTTAAAAATTGTACTTCTTTTCTTGTCTGCGACAAATAGAACTTTTGACTGCAATAAATAGAATTTTAATCAAATGTCAGCCACTGAAACGAGTAATAGAATATTTTGCCATGGACTACAACAAATATTCATTGAGAAAGACTTCATAGGTGTTGAATTTTGTTTGCAGAGACAGCCTGCATGCACACCCTATGGTCTGACTTTAGTTTGCAGTGTGTCTGCTTACACAGTGACAGACTGCTGTAAAGTAACACTGACCTTGAACTGTGTTGGATGGTTCAGCACAACCTGCAGCTGTTCAAGTTTGACCTTCAGCATCTCTTCCTCTGCCTGAACAGCGTATCCCAACTTGCGGCATATCTCCTGCTTCACAATCACCTGAGCAAAACAAAGTGTTCCAGGTTACATGACACTGTCTCACGCCAAAATAGAACAGAACTGCTGGATGCCCATGTTAATTCCTTTCACAACAAAACACTAAACAAAAGGCTTGCCATCTGGCCAGCAACCAGCAATTTACCATGAAGCAACCCTTGTAACTTACATGTAATAACCATGTTGTTGCTGGCAACACTTTTTGTTGCAGTGATTCCTGAAGGCAGCAAAAGGGTTAATATAAACTGTGATATGTGTGCTTCTCTGTGATTTTGGACTTTATGGCTCTGGAGACCAGCACACAATTCTGACGACCATAGAAATAAGCAAAGGCCACTCCTCAGGTAAAATTCTGGACTATCAATGACAATGTGCAAAACGGATGGAAAAAAATAACAGGAGGCAATTTACCCACATTTGCTGTCTGTTATGACCCTTGACTTCACAGAGGGGATGCCCTAATTAGGGCATCCCCCTCTGTGAAGTCAAACATCATAACAGGCACAGTATGCACAGAAGATCTTTACATCAAGTTTGGCTTGAAAGTCAAAAACAGTATTTGAGAAAACACAAATTCTGTCAAAATATGTTTGACCTATTGACTATATGTGACCTTGACTTCTGAGCATGGTCTCTCAGACAGGTCTTGCCACAACGTATCCTTGGGAAAAGTTTGAAGAGTGTAGCTCATGTAGTCACTAAGAAAATGCCAACGATAATGTCTACCACAGAAGGCAGATCATGGACAGATGACAAGACGGATGGTCCAGTACACAAACTCACTTTTGCAATTGTACCTGTGCAAAACGTAAGCCATTACCTGCAGCAATTCGTGACCAGCATAAAAGTATAACTACAGGGTGAAAAAAATAAGGAATTACCTTCAGCAGTCGGTGACCAAGTTCAAGATGCTTGCGTTTGTAGTCATCCAGCTTAGCGAGAGTCTGGCTGTGTTGAGTTTGCAGCTTACCAACATCTCCCGCAATCACCTGCAACGGAAACCCAATTAATCCTTAACATTCAGAATACACCAGTGTGTGAAAAAAGTTTGACTAAAATAGTTCAAGGCTAGTGCCAGAATAGCTTGGAACCTCTAGGGGCCAAGCTAGTCCGGCACCACCCTTGAACTAAAGCCATTGGTCTATATCCTTATCTGTAAGTTCTATAATGTAGATTGCATATGGCAGTGCACAGATTCGAAGCTTTTATGATATGGGGTAACACATTCAATTTAAGCACTAGGACAAAGTTTGGGTGACCACAGGATCAACATGACATTCAAGGCTGGTGCCTGAATAACTTGGTGCTCAATGTGCAACGCTATTCTGGCACCAACCTTGAAATTTCATCAATCAATTTGTCTCCTGCACCGTAATGCAGTCCATAACTCTGTAACTTTTCTGTATTGTGTCCTCTGCCACGAAGTAATTTTGTTAACTCATTCAGCCCGACGGCCGTATTTCCCAAATTTTGGAGGCGTCATCTAATGACTATGCACCTGTTGCAGGAGATGGATCGACCATGATAATTCAAGGGTAGTGCCAGATTAGCTTGGCGCCAACAGGCGCCAAGCTAATCTGGCACTACCCTTGAATTATCATGGTTGACCCATCTCCTGCTGTAGTGCGTCAGGGCAGAACGGGTTGAGTTCATTTCTTGAGCTCATGCTCATGTCAAGCAATGGCTTATGACATATTCAGCACTAAAAATAGCCAAGCACATGCACTGCAAGCGAACCTTGGCCAAGCATACCTCGATGCCCATCAGTTCTACTGGAAGTAATCTCGTGGCGGCTGAAGCACACATACGTAGACAAAGAGTTAAGGGGCAACCCACAAATTGGGAATTTTCATTTTTAACAACTTTATTGTCCCAAAAGGGTATACAGTAGAACCTGTTTAACCCATTACATCCTGAGGCTGATTTGGTAAAATTTGCTTACTGTCCTATGAAGGCTACATTACAGCTTAGGAGATAGATCAACTGTTTTAGTTCAAGGGTGGTGCCAGAATCGCTTGGCGCCAAGCGATTCTGGCACCACCCTTGAACTAAAACAGTTAAATTTATTTCAAGCAATGGCTGTATCAGAATGATAAGGGTTAAAGCAACCACTGGTTTGCCCCAAGACCAAATTCGTCTTAACTCATTCTACCCCAACACAGAAATCCCCAGATTTTGCCGTTGTTCTCCGAGTCTGAAGACTGCACTGCAGTGCACAGATCGACCATGATAGTTCAAGGGTGATGCCAAAATAGCTTGGCGCCCAGAGGCACCAAGCTATTCTGGCATGGTCGATCCTTATCTTGCTGTGGTGTGTCTGGGGTAGAATGAGTTAAAAGAATTGTGCTCACTCAAGAGAAGTCCTGAATGGCAAAAAGTGTCACCTGTCGTTAAAGACCATCATTTAGGTGGCTACAGCCACAGTCACAGCTACAGCCACCTAAATGACGATCTTTAATGACAGGTGATCTTTAATGACAGGTGACAGGTCAATCAAAACAGATTCTGCTGTATTTGGAAAATCTCAGAGTTCAATGTGTTAACCCATGTCCTCCATCCAAACATGATCAGGCTTTCCAACAGAAAATTCTCCGTATTTGACGGACAAATTTTGACAGGGACGGAAAAAAATAATTTTTTCTTTAAAATGTATTTTTTCGAAAAATACTTACCGATGACATTACTAATTGGAACTCATAATTTTAGCCAAAAAACTTACTGTGTGCCCCTGATACTAGGGGAGGCAACCACTGGGGAGCCATAGCCCGGATACCCCGAGTGGTCTCCCGTACTACCTTATCCAGTGGCGCACTCACCTTTTCCCGCCAGTGACTGAGCCTAGCACCATTGCGGCAAGCAGGGTAGGAGGGAAGGACCTCTGAGTAATGTCATCGGTAAGTATTTTTCGAAAAAATACATTTTAAAGAAAAATTAATTTATTTTCTCAAAATCATTACCGATGACATTACTAATTGGAATTACGAAAAGGAGGAGGGTAAGGAGGAGGGTGCCGCTAGTTTGGAACCCCCCCCCACCCCCCAAAACCCGCGAAGCAAACCGACTATCGAGGCCCCTCCATTGCGCCCACTCCCGATAATTTTAGCTAGGCGAACCTATGGCGACTGCGGCGCCAGGAGGGAGTGTTGCGCTGCCGAGATGTCCCCCACAAGGTCAAGATTGGTGCGCTGGCTGGATAAGTCTCTTAGGTAAAAGCGGGCGAAGGTAGACTCAGCCCACCAACCCACGGCTGCCACAATGTCTCTCACTGCACAGTTTCTGTCAAAGGCGATACTCGCTGCCACTGCTGGGACTTCATGAGCCCGGATGCGCATCATTTTCGCTTGTTCTGGAGGGAGCTCTATATACGCCTCACGGATAACCCAACATACCGAGGATGAGATAGTTTGCGCCGAAATGTCTCGTCTGCCCGGAGCCAAGGGCTGGAAAAGGCGTGAGCGCCCTTGTCTTAGTGGCTTAGTTCTGCGCAGATACACTTTAAGAGCCCTAACAGGGTCCTGAAGTCGTGAGTCCCGTGTCTGATCCCTTGCCCTGAGCGGTCAAACTGTAACGACTTGTGGGGCGACAGTAGGAACTCGGTTCTTAGCCAAAAAGGCAGGGTCCGTCAGCAGCTGAACCAATCCATCAGTCCTACGTTGGAGACAGGCAGGACGTACCGACAAGGCGTGTATTTCACTAACTCGTGAGGATGTGACAAGCGCAAGTAGGAAAAAGGTCTACCTAGTAAGATCTCCCAACCTTGATAACTGTAGTGGCTTGAATCTCTTAGAGTTAAGCCAAGTGAGCACCCAAGACAGGTCCCATCATGAACTAACGAGCGTGATGCCGGGCGTTGCAGATCAAAATGGGACATCAGATCTGCCAAGTCTTTGCAAGCTCCCGGATCGGGTCGTCCCAAGTGTCTATATGTGTCTGCCACCATTGCCAGGTAACCGCGTATGGTGATGAGTGCCAACTTCTGTCTGATGAAAAGCCACAGGAAGAACTCGCCCAACTGGGGAGTAGTTAGATCCATGGGGGAAAGTCACTCCGCGGCGCACCAGGACTGGAGCACGCGCCAATTCCCTTCGTAGACATTACAAGCTGAGACCCTTCTGACTGTAGAGATAGCCTCCACTGCAGGACCCGAAAAGCCTCTAGCTGAGAGGGCTTGCCGGATAATCTCCATGCGAGTAGCATCAGCCGTTCCGAGCACGGGTGGAATAGATGCTGCTTTGGTTGTTTGAGCATTGTCCTCGGAGTGGGAAGTATCATAGGCGGATCCATCGCCAGAGCCAAGAGATCGGTCGTCCAGCTCTTGGCCCAGTTGAAAGGGGCCACTAGTATCATAGTCGTGTTGCTGTCCCTGAGTTTCTGAATGATCTTCGGAACCAGCACTGTGGGAGGAAATGCGTATGCCTGGAGTCCTTCCCAAGAAATGGATAGCGCGTCCACGGCCCAGGCTAGTGGAGCCGGAACGGGGGAGACGAACAGGGGAAGCTTGTTCCATCTTGTGGCCAAAAGATCGATCATCGGTGTCTACCAACGCGCGCAGATTAGCTGGAAGATATCTGGCCGAAGAGACCACTCCGTGTGAAGCATCTGACCCCGCCGAGAGAGAGCATCTGCCAGAACGTTTAGGTGTCCTGGAATGTGTCGCGCCTGAAGGGTAATGCCCCGGTCTCTGCACCACAGGAAGACTCGATATACGAGTATGCAGAGGGAGGGTGCACGCGTACCCCCTTGGTTCTGGATGTATGCGACGACTGTCGAGTTGTCGAAGAGCACGAGCACCTCGTTTTGCGTTAGTCGATCTTCCAAAGCGATGAGTGCTAGCCACACCGCTTTCATCTCCAGACAATTGATATGTCTGCCTGCCTCTACTTCTGTCCAATGGCCCGAGGTAGTGGCAAACTGCGGTAACAGGTGGGCTCCCCAACTTGAGCTGCTCGCATCTGTGCAGATAGATAGGTGAGGCGGCGGGGAGAAGAGGGGAATCCCTGACGCTATCCAAGTACTGTCCGTCCAATGCCACAGATGAGACTGTACTAACTCTGTTGTCGGGACCAAAGTCTCCAGATCGCCTGAGAAGGGGCGCCAGTGTAGGGAGCAGGTGAAGCTAAATCGGTCGCGCATACAGTCTGCCTAGAGTAAGGAGATCCGCTGCTGCGCTTAGCAGGTATAACAGACGAAGCCAGGATCTGGCCGGTAGGGCTTCCGCGCGAATCGCTCCAAGCGCCGCTTCCATTACAGTCTGAATCCATCCCTCCGGTAGTCTTACTCGATTTAGATCGGTTAAAAACTCCATGCCCAGGTGGACAAAACGGCGAGACGGTACCAAATCGGAATGCTTCCGTTGATTAGGAATCCCAGATGACGGAGTAGTGCGAGCAGGCCATCTCCGTCTCCAAAAAGCACGCCACCTGGTTCCGTAACAGCAAGTCGTCCAGGTAGTTGGATGTCGGACTGGAAGCTGTCTGTCGGAACCTTGCCATTACTCCGTCCACAATTCTGGTAAAAACCCAAGGCCTGAGGTTCACTCTGAAAGGGGCCCGAAACTGGTAAACAATCCCTCGAAAGGCGAAGTGTAGGTAACGTCGTGAGGCTGTATGTATGGGATCATGCAGATACGCATCCGCGAGGTCGAGGCTTACTGCAAAGTCCTGAGGACATACCGCTGCTCGCAGCGCTCTGGCCGTCTCCATCTTGAAATGTGGTGCCACAATGAATTTGTTTAGAGCCGAAATATTGATGATCCCCTGGTTTCGGTACGAGGAAGAGACGACTGTAGAATGCGGGGGAATCGCAACGCAGGACCACCTCCGTGGCCTCCTTCTGTAAAAGTGCCTCCACTTCGCTCTGTAACGCTGTCGCCCTGTCTCGTTCTAATGGTACTCGCGTCCAAAGGGGGGTGTCTCAGTGGGGGAGGTGACAGGAAGGAGATCCTCACGCTCTCCGTCACTGTCGAGATGATCCAAGAGTCGTCCGAAAACAGCTGTTTCCGTGCTCCACTGTGAAGAGCTAACCTCCCACCAACCGGAGACCCAGCAGGTATCAGTGGGAGGATCGGGGACAGGTCAGCGAGCCCGGACGCGGCCCCGCTGCCGAGAGCCTCTGGACCAGGGAGTGGAGGGTGCGGGGAAGGCATGCGAACGCGCCGGCAGGGAGAAGGCTCAGCCTCAGCCTCGGGACTGTCGGGAAGAGGAGGGTCTGAAGAACCGCAGGGCACAACCCACGGCTCTGCGTGCTGACTGAAAGCGTGCTGAGACTACTCTAGCTGGGGCTGGCCACAGATCCTTATTGGACTCCCGTACCTCCTGCCACGTCGGTCCGAACAGCAGGTTGCCGCCCAAGGGTGCATCATTTCAGAAGCTCGTCCCGTCGTAACAGATCGCAATTCGAAGCCGCCGCCATGGCGTTGACTGAAGCCTGGAAGGCCGCTCTATCCGCCGCAACCAGTACTGCGTGGATGTCCCGTAAGGGAGCTGAAGCCCCAAGATCCCAGGTGTTCTCCATCCTCCTGACCACCGACTGGGTCGCCATATCCTGGAAACCGGTGCACGCCAGGGAATTCCAAACCAGTGCGGCCGTCTTGTCCAGTCCTGTCGACAGGGAACGCTGTGTTAGTCCTGCTTGGACGAAGGCCTCCTTGTCCACCGTAGGAAGAGTACAGCTGAACGCCTGTGAGTGTCCCGCATACCAGTCTTGACGGAAATCCAGGTCGATTCCCACCGTTCAACGCCTGTCGGAGAAGAATCCCTGCTCTCCAACTCCGTCCATGCGAAGATGTGCCGAGAACGCCTCCGAGAGGTCCCTGAAACCTGCCGGTTGAGGTAGAGTCTTGATGCGCTTGCCCTGCCGAGGTGTGTCGACCATCGCCACCGCCTTCCTCTTCACAGGTGGAGAAGGTGGACAGTGTTCCGGCGTAAGAAACACAGCAATGAGGCGAGCCACTTCATGCAAATCCCGACGAGTAGAAGACATCGAAGTCGCGTCCAAAGCGATGCTGGAGGTAGGAGAACGCCGAAAAGTCGGTGCGTCTTCAACGTCGATTCCCAGCATTGACACCGAATCCTCCGGATGAAGACTAAGTGCCTCCTCGTCCACCGCCGCACGCTGAGAAATAGAAGCAGTAGTGGTAGGTCCCAGTGTCGACCAGAACGAAGTCTCTGCCGGGCATCTGTAATCCTGGCCTGTGGAAGGTCGATGAGGACTGCTCCGATCCCGCCGAGAAGTCGCCTCCGTCCACCGGTGTCCCGAGAGAGTTCACCCCGCTGTCGACGAACCTGTTCCTCCTGAGGCGCGCGATGGCTGTCCAACCGGTCCGCGGATCTGTTGCGCCTGGCTGGAAACTGCCCATCCCGTTGTCGCGACGATGTCCGTTGGAGCGAGACGTAACAACTGGACTTCCAATCCGATGAAGAAGATCGAGAAGGCGAGACGTCCAATCGAATGCGGTCTCTGTCCCGCGTCGACTCCATACTCTGCGCCCGTTCATCCGAACGCGAAGATCGAACTCTTTGGTATTTTTTGTTTCGGGGGTCCGCCGTCTATTCATATTCTCTCTCTCTTTACTCTCTCTATGACGGCTGATAGAACTGACCACACTGGTCCACTCCCGAAGGAGGTAAACATCGCCAGTGGAAGGCCAGTGGCGCCACTCTCTAACTCTGGACCCTGAAAATTCTCTTTCTCTTACCTTACCCCGAGACCTATCAAAATTGCGCTTTGACATCCTGTCCCTCTCAGAGTGAGTCTCCGAAGGTGTGACCCTGTCCAGGCGCTGGTCTGGCCTACGGCAGAAGGGCGCTCTCCAGTCCGAGGGGGCGGGGGTGGGGGGGGGGGGGGGGGGAATCCCCCGCTTCTCTTGCCTGGGTTCTCTTATTGCCAGGAGGGCTACTGTTTGACCCAACATATTCTCTGCGGGGGGACCGAGCTCTCAAAGGCCTAACTAAATCATAGGGTGGCGAACCCCTGTCTGGCCTGTCTCCCCTTCTGTGGATTGAAGGGTATAATAGAGCTCTTGGTGCTGTGCGGGATGGCGAATCCCTAAAGGCTGCTACTAGGCTCAATCATCCGCGCAGGACGAGGCAGCACTGCACGAGGCACCTGTGGGGGCAGCAGGACCCGTTTTGTGCTGACACACAACCGATGTCTGAAATTGCATTTCTATGCCTCACATTCAAAGGTACGGCAGCACCTTTGCGCGCCGGCCTTTCTCTCCTGTAAAAGGCCCAAAGTTGTGACCAACGGTCTTCCTTCCAAGTAATGCACAGCGCGCACGGTCGACTGGAGGAACAGCCTGAACAGGGAAGACAAACATCATGCACGTCACTAGGCCATTGAAATTCGCCACACAGGGTGCAAGTCCTCACTTGAGCACTGTAACATAAGACAGACATAGGCCTTGCGAGTTCTTGGAGCCTGAAGGAGGGTCTGAGTTCACGACCGGTCGCGTACATACAAATTAAAAAATTGTGAATTTCGGGAAATGCCGTTGCCCGGTCAAAACACCAGCTGAGGCAGTAACCGAAGCTTTACCTGTCCATCTTGAATACAGAATCACACAACCCACACAAGTATAGAATAATCCTTCTTTCTTTCTTTTCTTTTATAATCTTTTTCCTTCCTTAAAAGGACCAAGAACCACACAAGTCGAGATCCCAAGTAGAGTTCACACAGTGAAAGGTCGGATTACGAGGTGCACACGACCGGCTTTAACTGAGCTAGCGAAGTCACTGGTGGGAAAGGGTGAGTGCGCCACCGGATAAGGTAGTACGGGAGACCACTCAGGGTATCCTATCCGGGCTATGGCTCCCCAGTGGTTGCCTCCCCTAGTATGAGGGGCACACAGTAAGTTTTTTGGCTAAAATTATGAGTTAAGCGAAGGTTCCAATTAGTAATGTCATCGGTAATGATTTTGAGAAAATAAATGGAAGGCTCACTGGGATGGACAAATCTTGAGAAAAAAATAACTTACCCCTGCTGTGTTTCAAGTATGCAACGGACAGTAGAGCGCCTAGGATGGATTTTTTGTCATGCAGTCCGTCCTGATGATGGACAATTTTAAATCCTAGTGGAAAGCCTGCATGATGAAGCCTGCATTGGCAATACCTCTCAAACAATAGCCTGTTTGTGTGTGTGTGTGTGTGTGTGTGTGTGTGTGTGTGTGTGTGTGTGTGTGTGTGTGTGTGTGTGTGTGTGTGTGTGTATGTGTGTGTTGTTTTCATGCACATGATAAATTATAACAATAAGTTTGAGCAAAAATCATGACAAGCATAAAATACAGCAATAAATCCAGTTCCCATCTGTACAAGACACATACATCAAGTCTCTGTTGGTGAAGATGTGTTTCCTCCTCCTGGTGTTTCAGCCGTCGCTGCAGCTCGCGAAATCCAACCATAGGAACAGGCACCAAACGGTCAGGGTCAGGGTTGTCTAACTTAGCCTGTCGCCACAGCAATGGATCAACACCTGTACAAAGGCAAAAAGGTCAACTATTTCCACTTGTAAACACAAGGACAATTTCCAAACAAAAATGAACAATAAAAAGCATACTTCGGATGAATTAAGACAAAATTCATTTTTCTCTAAAAGGTATTTTTTCGAAAAATACTTACCGATGACATGACTACATGGGAATGTCTACTTCTAGGCTCAATTTTAGCCTACTTGCCCGTTGTGTGCCCACACAACCCGAGAGGCACTCGGGGAACCCCCCAGAGGGGCCGAGAGTTATCTCCCCATACCCGCCTTACCAGATCCGGTCACGAGACCATTCAGTCTGATACTTCGCTCGAAAGCGGCAAGCGGGGCAGGAGGGAGGGTCATCCGAGTCATGTCATCGGTAAGTATTTTTCGAAAAAATACCTTTTAGAGAAAAATGAATTTGTTTCTTCAAAAACATTACCGATGACATGACTACATGGGAGAATTGCGATCAGGAGGAGGGTGCCGCAAACAACTCCCAAGGAGAAACAGCGCCGTCCTCCCCGTCGCACACTCCCGACAATTTTAGCGAAGTGCATGCCCATGGCGCCGGTGGCACCGGGAGGGAGTGTTGCGCCGCGGCGATGTACCCCACAATTGCGAGATTCTCTCGCTGGCCAGCCAGGTCCCGGAGGTAGAAGCGGGCGAATTCAGATTCAGTCTGTCAGCCCACGGCCGCCACGATGTCTAGACAGCGCTGTTTCGATCAAACGCGACGCTCGTGGCCATGGCTTGTACCTCGTGTGCGCGAATGTGCCGCCTCTTCGCCCCCTGTGGAGAGATATCCTGACAGGCGGAGCGTGTGACCCAGCGGAGCCAGGAAGATCGTCTGGGCTGAAAAATCGTGCCTGCTGGGTCTCAGAGGTCTCCGTAGTAAGAGGCGCGACCGTCCCCTGAGGACGGCCTTAGATCGCTGCCGCTAAACTAGGGGCGCGCATGGGACCCTGTAGCCGGGTCTCCTGGGACCGAAAGGTGAACACCTGAGGCGCGGTTGGAGGAGACCTGTTTCACGTCGGAAGACCGGGTCCGTAAGCAGTTGGACGGACCCGTCTGTTCGGAACTGCAAGCAGGAAGGTTTTCCAAAGCGCGTGTAGCTCGCTCACACGCGATGCCTTAGCAAGTGCCAGCATGAAGCAAGTCTGCGTGTCAAGTCCGCGAACTGGGCCAAGGTCAGGGTTCGAAGCGGGCGGAATACAACCACGTGAGCCCCCAGGGTAGGTCCCAGTGAAGGATGAGCGAGCGGAGAGTAGGGCGCTGGATGCCGAAGTTCGGCTAAGTCCCTGCAGGCGCCCGGGTCTGGTCGTCCAAGGTCACGATAAGTGTCCGCGGTCAGGGACAGGTATCCCTGCACCGTGATGGGGGCTAGGCCTTGGTCTCGGAAGAGCCAGAGAAGAAGTCTGCCAGCTGAGGATTAGTTAGATCTGTGGGCGTAAGGCCGTGATCGGAGCACCAGGAACACAGGACTCGCCAATTTCCCTCGTAGACTCGAAGGGTCGAAGGTCCACGGGCCGCAGCGAACGCCTCCATTGCTGCGCCCGAGTAGCCTCTAGCTCTGAGGGCTTGCCGCACAACCTCCAGGTGTGAAGGAGGAGTCGCTCCGGGCAGGGGTGGAACAGCGGCTGGCGCGGTTGCTTGAGCATGGTCCGCAGGGTGGAAAGCAGCAGGGGCGGGTCCGTGGCGAGGCTGAGCAGGTCGGTGGTCCAGGAGCGGTTCTTGACGAACGGCGTGACCAACAGGATGATCGCCGAACAGCCCCGAGTTTGAGAAGGACTTTGGGAACGAGGACGGTAGGGGGGTAAGCATAGGCCACAAGGGCGTCCCAGGGAATGGAGAGCGCATCGACAACCCAAGCAAGGGGGTCGGGAATCGAGGAGACAAAGAGGGGAAGCTGGTGGTTCCACCCCGTGGCAAACAAGTCGACCTGGGGAGTCACCCAACGGGCGCAGATCATCCGAAAGATGTCCTGTCGCAGGGTCCATTCCGTGTGTAGGAGCTGGCCGCGGCGTGATAGAGAGTCGGCCCAGACATCCTGGTGTCCGGGACCGTGCCGGGCTCGAAGGGTAAAGCCCCGGTCCTCGCACCAACGCATTATCCTGTAGAGGGGCACACACAGGTCGGGGGAGTGTGTGCCACCTTGCTCCTGGATGTAAGCAACCCCCGTCGTGTTGTCCGAAGCACGAGAAGTCCCTGGTGACTGAGGAGATCCTCCCAGACCTGAAGGGCTTGCCAGACGGCCTGCATCTCCAACCAGTTGATGTGGGTGTGCGCCAAGTCTGAGGGCCAGGGGCCCGACGCCGCGAGGACCGCGGTAGGAGATGGCCCCCTCACCCAGAAGGCTGGCATCGACGCAAGGAGAGATCTGGGGAGGTGGAGAGGCCAGGGGCACTACCGACGCTAGCTACGTAGGGTCGGTCCACCAACGAAGGTGCGGACGAAGCATCTGGGACACTGGGACCGCGGTCGTCAAGTCTCCGGAAGACGGACGCCAAGGTGAAGAAGATGCGGTTGAATCGGCCGGGAGGAAAGACGCCCTAGTGGGATAAGATCTGCTGCGGTGTTCATCAAACCCCGCCACTGAAGCCAGACTCTGGCGGGGGCTGCATCCTCCCGAGCTAACTGGCCGGCTAAATCCGCCATCTTCTCGATCCGGGGCGCCGGAAGGCGTACCGTGTAGAGGTCGGTAGCAAAGTCCGAGCCTAGGTGCACAACGGCGGGAGGGAGTGAGATCCGACTTGCCGTTATTTACTAGGAAGCCCAAGTGTGCCAGGAGGTGCAGGAGAGCATCCCCGTCCGTAGCTAGCGCGGTCTCCGAATGGTTGCACAATAAGAGTTCGTCCAGGTAGTTCAACATCGGACTGGAGGAGGACTGTCGGGTTAAGGCGACTATGGCGTCCAACAGCCGAGTGAAGACCCAGGGGCTGAGGTTGAGTCCGAAGGCAGCGCCCGGAACTGGTAACGACGCCGTCGATCGCAACCTGAGAACTTCCTGGAGGCCTGGTGCATCGGGACATGCAGGAACGCATCGGAGAGGTCCAGACTGACTGCGAAGATTAGAGGCTGGACCGCGGCTTTCAGGGCTCTGGCAGTCTCCATCCGGAAGGAGGGGGCCGAAAACTTGTTCAGCGCCGAAGATCGCTGACCGGACGCCATCTCCCTCCAGGCTTCAGCCCGACCAATGTAAGCACTTGGTGTTCCCAGGCGGTCACCCATCCAAGTACTAACCGAGCCCGACGTTGCTTAACTTCGGTGATCAGATGAGAACCGGTGTATTCAAAGTGGTATGGCCGTTGGCTGTAGAAGGCCAGTAAGTCGGGGACCCGGACAACCTCCCAAGCGGCTATCCTCAGCAGGGAGGCTACCTCTTCCCTCAAGGTGGAGGCCTTCAGCGGGACGCTGGGAATCTCGGTCCAGAGTGGGGAGCGACGAAAGGGCGGCGGGCTCTGGCGGACCGCGAGGCGCGACCTCTAGCCTGGCGGGCTGGGCGAAGCGGCGGGGAGAAGGGGCACTGCTGGGCCAGCGGTCGGGGTTGAAGGCTCTCCCAGCGGACCAAGGGTCACTGAACAGCAAGGGCCCACCCAAGGGGGCACGGCGAAGTTGCGCTAGTAGGTCCGGCGGCAACGCACAGCAGGCGAGAAGCAGGGCATCTCGACGCATCAGGTCGCAGTTGGCAGAGGCAGCCATCGCGTTGACCGACGAGTGGTAGGTGGCGCGGTTGGCGGTCTCCTAGAGTACCAGCAGGTCTCCTAGGAGGGGAGAGATGGGAGGATGCCAAGATTCCTCCACCCGACGGACCAGGGCCTGCGTGAGTAGCTCCAAGACACCAGCGCAGGCTACGGTGTTCCGGACCAAAATCGCTGTCTTGTCCAGGCCCCGCGGCAGGCACCGCCGAAGGAGAGCCGGGCCGCCGGCTAGCTACACGGCCGAAGGGTCCAGTGTAGGCAGAGGGATGGAGAAGGCCTGAGGAATGGCCGTCATCCCAATCTCACCGAAACGACAAGTCTAATCCCGCGGGCCAACGACGGTCAGAGAAGAAGACCGGCTCCTGGGACGTGGCCAGCTGTAGGTGCGACGAAAGACGTCTCGAAGGTCCGTAAGCCGGGCGGTAGGGGAAGTGAGTAATCTCCTGACCTGCCTCTCCGCGTCTACGAAGGCGGCGACCTCTCTCTTCAGGGGAGGGAAGCTGGGCAGGCGTCCGCCGGCAGCGTCGCGGCCATGCTCCTAGCGGCTACATCCAGAGCCAAAGCGTCTCTGCCCGGGAAGAAGACGGGAGCGCCGAGGGGAAGCATCCTCGAGGGTCGTGGGCGAGGTCGAGCATCCCTCCTCGTCGAACAGAACTGAGACGGAGTCCTCGTGCAGCAGGCTGTGCGTGTGGTCCTCTAGGGAGCGTCGAGAAGGCACCAGAATCACCACCGACCGCAGCGAGGTCAAGGAATGCGCTGAACCTCCGGCGTAGACCAGGGACGCAAGGGCAGCGAGGAGCGCGGCGGTGAGTGAGGAGGCGACCGAGAACGGGCCGACAAGCCCTCTCCCAGACGCGGGAGCGAGGACTGGAAGGAGCCCGGCGGGCACGCGGCGAGGAGTCCCGACGAGGCGAGGAGGGACGACGAGGGCGGTGACGCGGCGAACGCGACACACGGCGTGGCGCAGGGCGCCTTCTTGCACTTTCCTTCTTCTTCTTTCTCTCTTAGTGGGGAAGAAGGGCGGCGAGGATCCCGCTGACGGCGCTACGAGGCGAGCGGGAACGTCCGTGTCTAGAGGAGGAACAGTGAACATCTGGGTCGCGGCTGCGTCGCGAAGGACGGTGCTGACGTCTCTCCTGGCCTGACTCTGGAAGTAGGCCACTATGCCGGCTAGGCGATCCTCCGGAAGGATCGGAGGGCTTGTTGTGGAGAGGGTGGTAAGGACGGCTCGTCATCGACGGACGGCTCAATGCAGACTGCTACAGGCCACGCTCAGCGCGACGGCAAACAGACCCTCCGGGAGGGTCAGCGGGCGTGGCAGCAGTGGCGTCTATCTTTTAGCGTCAGGGTCGCGGCTGCGTCGCGAAGGACGGTGCTGACGTCTCACCGGGCCATACTCCGGAAGTAGGCCACTATGCCGGCTAGGCGATCCTCCGGAAGGATCAGCGGGCTTATTGTGGGGAGAGTGGTAGGACGGCTCGTCATCGACGGACGGCTCAAGGCCGACTGTTGCAGGCCACGCTCAGAGAGACGGGCGCTGTGCCGGCAAACAGACCCTCCGGAAGGGTCAGCGGGCGTGGCAGCCGTGGCGGTCCTGTGGTCAGTCAAGAACGCGATCCCCGACGAGAGGTCCGTTCCGTGCGGGAGTGGTCAGAGGAAACCGCAAGGGCGGCCAATGTCTCAACGAGCGCCGGACGCTCATCAGCCGGGCGAGAACGCTCTCAGCGGTAGAAGGACCAGAGGTCCGCCCACAGTACCTCAGACCAGGCCGCACAATCTTACACTTGCGGCCCGAGGAGCAACCCGCACACGGTAGGCAGACCGAGTGGGTGTCCGTCGGCCACTTAAAGTCGCCGCACCGGGAGTACAAAGCATTATGGCTAAGCGCAAGCGGGCTCCCGGTGAAAGCGTAATGGGGAACTCTTGGAGGGCTAAAGGGCCTTTAAACGGGCCAACACACAAGGAGCCTAAGGCCCACGTGCAAAACGGGCGTGAAACGGCAAAAGCCGACCGTGAGCTAATCAGGCACTAAGCACTGAAAGGAAGCCAAACTAAAACAAGAAAAGCAGGGAAGCACCCAACAGGCAGCCGGCTCTCAGCCCGAGGGCCGGCCGAGGGAACTACCGCTACCTTACCTCTGCAACGAAGGGAAGGGGGAAAAGGGCAGGCAAACCGCCGTCCTCAGAAGCAGATAAAATCCCCGCACGCAGCCCAACTAAGCAGGAAGAGAAGGCAGGGTAGAAGGGCGCAGAGCACACGAAGTCGGCAACGAGCGTAGGCTAGGCAGAAGACCGGTCGAGGCAGCGAGAGCGCAGGCCAGACACGTCTTCTCTCCACGAGCGAAGTAGAAAGACTGAATGGTCTCGTGACCGGATCTGGTAAGGTGGGTATGGGGAGATAACTCTCGGCCCCTCTGGGGGGTTCCCCGAGTGCCTCTCGGGTTGTGTGGGCACACAACGGGCAAGTAGGCTAAAATTGAGCCTAGAAGTAGACATTCCCATGTAGTCATGTCATCGGTAATGTTCTTGAAGAAACAAACAATAAACTGTTTTGTCCTTGTTCTTCAGAAGTGTTCTTTTCTTGTTTTTTTCTGAAATGTGTTTCTTTTTTTCACGGTAATTATCTTGCATTTTACACAACTCCTTGGTCCGAGTTGTTTAAATTTCACAACCATGAGAATTCGGATTGATGTGTTTTCATTTGCATGGGTGTACTGTCAGTCTACAACACTGACAACATTGAAAAATGAATTTTTTTTCTAAAATGTATTTTTTTGAAAAATACTTACCGATGGCATTACTATATGGAATACACTCTATAGCCTAACGATTTCAGCCCAAAGTTGTGTCCCTTACACAACCGGGGAGGAGAAACCGGGGATCCATGTATAGGAGCCCCGGGTGGCCTCCCCTTACCACCCTATCTGGGCAAGCGTGGGGCGAAAGCTCACCAGTTTCACACTTAGCCAAGGAGGCAAGCGGGGCAGATGGGAGGGCCATCCGAATAATGCCATCGGTAAGTTTGTTTTTTTTTAAATACATTTTAGAAAAAAAATTCATCTGTTTTTTTTAAAATACATTACCGATGGCATTACTATATGGAATAGTAGCGAAGAGGAGGAGGGTGCCAACACCCAACCCCCTGTACCTAACACCCTCCGCCAGCCCACTATTTCAGTTAAGAAGTGCCTATGGCGCCTGATGGCGCGCAGAGGGAGTGCTGGGCCGCGGAGATGTCGCCCACCATGGCCAGGGAGTCACGCTGGCCAGATAGGTCGCGGAGGTAGAAGCGGGCAAAGGTGGAGTCTGCACGCCCGCCTACCGCCGTCTCAATGTCTTTAACCGAGCAGTTGCGGTCAAAGGACGCGCTGTGGGCTACTGCTCGTACTTCATGCACCCGGATCTGTAACCGTCTATCCCCGTCCGGGGAGAGGTCTTGGTAGGCCAACGAGTCATCCACCGCAGCCAGGACAAACTGTCTGGGCGGAGATACCAGGCCTGCCTGGTGAAAGTGGTAGGAAGAGGTGGGTATGCCCTAGATGGCGTGGCTTTGAGCAACGCAGGTAATTCTGCAGTGCACGGACTGGGTCCTGTTGACGCAACCCATGGGGTCGGCCGTCCTTCTGAGCGGACGTACAGTCAGCATCTGGGGTGCAGCCGAGGGAGGCCGGCTCCTGGCCAAAAGGTGAGAAGCTGCGCTGAGCCATCGGCTCGAAACTGCAAACACCCGAGGCGTACTGAGAATGCATGAAGCTCGCTCACGCGGACGCCGTGGCGAGCGCGAGGAGGAAACACGTTTTCCGGGTCGGGTCGGCGAACCGTGCCAAGGGCAGGGGTTCAAAGCGGTCCGTATTTAGCCACGTCAGTACCCAGGTGAGGTCCCACCGAGGTATGAGAGAACGGGAGACAGGACGTCGGAGTTCAAAATGAGCCAACAGGTTCGAAGGTCTTTGCAAGAGATGGATCCGGTATGCCCAGGTGGCGGTAAGTGTCTGCGATCATGGCGCGGTAACCCTTGATGGTAATAGGTGCTAAGCCTTGGTCATCAAAGAGCCATAGGAGGAAATCCGCCAGTTGGGGGGTAGTTAGACTCGTGGGGGGGGGGGGGGGGGGGGAGGCGCTGGGCGGCGCACCAGGATTGGAAGACCCTCCACTTGCCTTCGTACACATTCCTGGTAGACAGTCTGCGGGCTGCTGCAATCGCCGCCACTGCCGCATCCAAGAAACCTTTAGCGGCGACGGCTTGCCGGACAACCTCCAGGCGTGAAAGAGGAGGTGCTCTGGGCACGGGTGGAAGAGAGTCTGGCGGGGATGCTTGAGCATCGTGGGCAGGGTGGGGAGCTCTGGGGTGGGTCCGTCGCTAGAGCGAGCAGATCCATGGTCCAGCTCTTGGTCCAATTGAAGGGGGCCACCAGGAAGAGAACCACGGAGCATCACAGAAGTTTCCCCAGGATCTTCGGCACCAGCACAGACACATACGAGATCAGTCCATCCCAATGTAGAGCGCATCTACCGCCCAGGCGAGAGGGTCCGGGACTAGAGAGACAAACAGCGGAGGCTGGTTGTTCCATCTGGTGGCAAACAGGTCGACTAGCAGCGTCTCCCATCGCGAGCAGATCAGGCGAAAGATGTCTGGGCGCAGGGACCACTCGGTGTGGAGAAGCTGTCCGCGGCGGGACAGGGCGTCTGCGACCACGTTCAGGTGGCCCGGGATGTGGCGGGCTCAAAGAGCAATGCCCCAGTCCCTGCACCAGAGTAGGAGATTGTAAACGAGGATGCACAGAGAAAGCGAGCGAGTGCCCCCCTGGTTCTGTATATAGGCGGGGGGTGGGGGGCTGGGGGCATACCGTGGCTCACCAAGCCCGCTCAGAAACATCGAAGCGGGGAGGGAGCAAAACACAAGGAGCACAACAGCGCAGGGCCCACGAGAACGGCACACACCAAGAAACTGAGAGCGCGTGGACCTGAACCCAGGCGTGATATGAGACTAACTCATGTTCACCAGACAATCGACGCCCAGTCAGTTTCAAGACCCAAAACTGACAGGCAAACCATTGAGGCCTGAACGGAATAACTCACCAAAAACTGGCCGAGAAACATACTCGTAACATGACTCGGGAAAACAACCTTAATGAAATAACGCAATGAATCGAAAGCGAAATGGACAGATTGATTGATTGATTGTACATTGCTTAACGTCCCGACAGCAACAAGGCTTTCTCAGGACGTGCCTGCACTGCTTGTGGAAAAAAAAAAACTAAACAGAAAATTGAATGTATGTCGCCAGCCGGTCAAATACATTAAATAAACCTACAACATGGGGCCTAAATAAAGCTAAGACCATTTAGCAACACACATCCAATATCAAGAGCTACAGGCAGTGCAGACAGTAGGGAGAATTTGAAAAAGGCAAATACAGGTGAATGGACAAAGGGTAGACAGAAACACATGCCCCAGAATAGAGAGAAAAACCCACCCTGTGGGGCTGACCAGGGTGACCCTGGGAACTAAAAAATACGTAACCCCACCCAAGTCCCCCAGGGCAGACCCGGGTGGGGAGAAATGGACAGAACATGCCGCGCGGGTGGGAAAAAAACAAGGAAGGAAACTACACAGTCACGAACGGACTGTAAAACAATGTTTACCTCCCCACTAATAACAACACACAAAAGTCGCAACAAAATTTGGAAATCCAAATCACCTAACGCATAGCAACAAATGCGGATATGCGGGCCTGAAATGAATCATGCATAAGCAATGATTCATACACACCAAACAAAAACGACACACGGCCGACTAGAATGACACTGACAGCACACGTCAGTCGCAGTAAAGCGGGTGCAACTAAACCAAGCCGAAAAACAGTCACATGAAAACGTGACTACCCAACCAAATGAATAGACAACGCCTTATGGAACAGGCAAACGTCTGAAGCCAGGACTGAACTACAGGACCTTCGGGGTCTGGCAGGGCGGGAAGGGGGGGCAGGGAGGGGGGAGCGGGGAGGGGGGCAGGGGGGGGGGGGGCGGGGGCATACCGTGGCTTGCCAAGCCTGCTCAGAAACATCAAAACGGGGAGGGAGCAAAACATGGGCTCGCTGGCCCATCTCAGAACTCTCGGATCGCGGAGAGGGTGTACTTAAGTCTCGCCAGGTCGTTACGGGGCTGGGGGGGGGGGGGGGGGGGGGGGGAGGGACTACGTGTGGCTCGCTGTGCCCGCTCGGACGATTCGGAGCAGGGGGGGGGGGGGGGGGGGGGGGGGGGGGGGGCGGCCCAAATATTGGTCTCGGGTCACACTCAGATGAAACAGAGCGTGAGAGAGAGCATCTTATCTTATGAACTCTTTCTCTCTTTCTCTTTGCTTGCGCAAATCTCGCCGGGCCCGCTCGGAAGACTCGGAGCTGGGGGGGGGGGGGGCATGGACGTAGGCTCGACTCGCCGGGCCCGCTCAGACAATTCGGAGCAGGAGGGGGGGGGGGGGGGGGGGGGAGTAATACCAAGGCGCTCGGGCCACGCTCAGAAGAGATAGAGCGTGGGGGGCGCGACTCTAACACTCGCCTGCCCTGCTTGGAAGCCTCAGAACCGGGGAGGGAGCATCTGCGTGGTTACTGTACATGAAAAAGACTTACCTGCGAGCCGGACTGCCCAAACGATGGAACGAAGGGGTACCCTACGAGGTGACGGAGCGACGACCTCCTTCAGGGAAGACTGGGCAGCCTGCTGGGGCTGGGCCTGAAGGTCACAGCGATAGAAGTCCCAAAGATGTGACCACCAGTCCTCTCTCCAAACGGCACACACGACACCAGTCCTGTCTAAAGAGCCAGGAGGCAGGCGCCAAGAGCGTCCGAGGGCCACTGGAATTCCCCACAAAGATGGCAAGTTCTCAACCGCGAAGAAGCCATAAAGTCCGCCACACACCGTCTGCCGGGAAAGCTCACTGAAGAGCCTAGACCTCACTCCCCGAGGCAGAACGCGTAAGAAGAAGTGTCCCGTAAGTCACCAGTCGAGCACGAAGCCGGAGTTCCAAAGACAGAGGTCACGGAAAGTCAAGGCCCAGACCAAGACCGTGACCGTTCGGAAACAATCACACGTCAGAGTCCACTGAATTCGTATCACTCAGTCTTGAACACGAATAAAGTTCAGTGCATGTCTCAAAGACTAAACGAGGCAAAAGCCAAGGAGAAAGTTCACAGCAGAATCGATAGCACAAGTCTGAAACCGGTCGCAAACAGAGGAAGGCCAAACGCTCGACCGTCCAAGGTCGAGCTAAGAGTGAAACTGGTGAGCTTTTGCCCCATGCATGCCCGGATAGGGTGGTAAGGGGAGGCCACCCGGGGCTCCTATACATGGATCCCCGGTGTCTCCTCCCCAGTTGTGTAGGGGACACAACTTTGGGCTGAAATCATTAGGCTATACAGTGGAGTCCGCTCAACACGAATTTCTGGGGACACGGAAAGTCACTTTGTGTTAAACGTATTTCATGTTAACCAATATGGCCTCAAAATTTATCACAGCCCTCCCAGCAAGGAAAAAGTGTGTAAGAGATGCGTGCATGAATGAGTACGAGGTTAAAAGTGCACATTATAGTACTATTATATGCTTACCTTACCTTCAGCTCGCTAGGAAAACACAAGGAGACGTGTACAGCTCACGTAGTTAATATAAAATCTATCAGGTAAAATCCATAGTAAAGTAAAAGCAACACAGACTGAAGTACAATCTCGCGTCGGTAAAAGCAACACAAAGTCATTTAAAAAACGCCATGATCGAAATCTGTCTTGCATTATTGACAGCCGTGTAGAGAGACAATCGTGGATCTCATTAATCTTGTTTTTTCACTTCAAGCGTAATCGACTTCTGTTTTACCTTGGGGGTAGCCATGATTGGTGGTAACTGAACTGAGGGAGTGTTGGGTTGTGTTGGTACACGAATGATGCATGAATACAGTTCAGAAACACTAGCCAATGAGAAGACGGATTACAAGGCTATTCAGCCAATCACAGGCTAGAGTTCGTTCTGATCTGTGTCATGTGTACTACAGCATGAGAGTGACAAGTGCAGTGCCCCTTTCATGAATTGGTTTTCGGTGTTTGAGACTGGAATCTGTGTTCGTGTTAAACAGGTGAATAATAGTGAAATTGCTCTGGTTGGGAACTGAAAACAGCTTCGTGTTAAGCGAAATTTCATGTTAAGTATTTTGTGTTATCAGTGAAATTTTAATACAAAATAAGAAAGCCGTCGCCCGGGAATGCAAAAACAGTTAGTGTTAACCGGAAATTCGTGTTAAGCGAGTTCGTGTTAACTGGACTCCACTGTAGAGTGTATTCCATATAGTAATGCCATCGGTAATGTATTTTGAAAAAACAAATAAAAAATGCATGTAGCCAAAACACTGTGCTGAGCACAAATACAAAAAGAGCATACAGTAACAGCAATCACTGCAGAAATGTTGTGTACCTGGTAATTGTCTTTACACATTTGCAGCTCATAATAAGTAATGACTTTCACAACTTTGGGGCACATCCATAAAGACTGTAGTAGCTGTGGGAGATGGATCGTTTCGATCGTCCACTCCAAGGGCAGTAATCTGATACTATCCTTGAACTATCATGGATGATCTAACATCTCCCACGGTTTATAAGGGGTGAGTGGGTAAACATCGATCACCTGGAGACAGACAATTTCTGGACATCCATTTCTCACCTGCAGGAGGATTATCCAGGTATTCTTTGATCTGTTCAGGTGACCACCCCATTTTAGGGATGATGCGGTCTGCAGACAGCTGTGTCGTCAGCTGTGACCACTGCATTTGTTGCTGTAGAAAACTGCACAATTCGCGGGCTGGGATACGCTTGGCTGGACCCTGCATTGGCCGCTCAAGCACATAAATCACCAGCTCAGTTCTGGAAGCAAGACATGAAAAACACAATGAAAACAGCAATAGTGAAATAAATTTTATAAAAACGAGATGGTCATGCTAAGATCATATTATCCTGAGCTTTAGGGTACCACTGCCACTTTGGTTTAATAAAATCCAAGTCAAAAACGTGACTGCCGAGACTGTAAAGTGCAAAGAAAATAAATCTAAATGAAAAAAGGAACATGCTTAGAAAGGACAATCAAAACACAGCTGTGTAACTGTAATAATTGTCTTTTCTAAGCATGTTTCTTTCTTTCTTCTTTCTCTGTAGGCTTTATACATCACACTGGACTCAAGATCTAGGTTTGACCAGATGGTTGGCATGCAAAAGAAAAATAAAGGGTTCGAATCCCCTGGTGGGCAAGAATGGGAAGTGGAAATTTTCCTCACACAGCACTGCCCTTGTTAACAAAGATCAAAATCACAATCTGGGACCACAGGCATAAAGGGGCTTCAGAGCACACCATGTCCAAAGTACCTGTCTTCTGGCATGGGTCGAATCCCTTCGACACAGACGCTCATGGTTTGCTTGCTGAGCACCTTGGTGAGCATGTCTACCACCTGTTGCTGAGCTGAGCTCACTTCCCCTTCTTTTTTCTTCAGCACCAGAGCCACCAGTCCATCTTCATTACGACCAGCGGGGATCACATGATAACCGATCGCCTGAGAAAAAGTATTAATTAAAATGGTTAAGTCTAGTGGCTCATGTACCCACAAATTTGGCCATGACCTTAGATTTGAACCAAACGACTTCATGTGCAAGTTTTACTTAATACTTGGCAAACATTTGTGGCAAATAATTATATTTGCTTCTAATTTTATGGATTTCACTTTCGTGACATTTCTTGTATGCTATTTAGTATTATGAATATGTTATTACTTTATTAGACAGAAGATGAAAATTGCATCCAATGTTTCCCTCATTTTATTGACGATAAATATGACACAGATAATTATCAAATTTAGCTGAAAAATACCTGGTTGAAATGCTTAAAATAAAAATTGAACATTTTGAAGCCCACATAATCCTCGGGCTGTCAGTAACTCGAGACCTAAATAAAAAGAGCCACTGATGGCCAAAGGGTTAATAACTCATCCACCAACCTTAAACCTGCAGAAGGGGTTGTCTGGCTTGAACTCTGTGACTCCGTTTTGACTGAAGAAGCCCTTGCCTGTCCCCCAGCATGCCTGCAGCTGGTTCCAGCGGGCAATTACAGCATCACGCTCATCTCCGAAAATCTGTGGCAAGGACACTGCCATGGCAAGGTTGGCCAGATCATTCTCCTGTTGCTGTTGCGGCTGAGGCTGGCCTTTTCAGAAATAATAACGTGAGCAGTGACTCTACCGGTACATTGTTTTACATTGATCACAGTTACATGATTTACACTTACAGAGAGTTGTTTTTGCAAAAACGTCATCCACTGTGAATTTCTTCTGAACTGCAAAATATACACAGAATAAAAACTCAGTCCAGATTCTTCTTTCTAATCTCTTTGGTCTTTAACTCATTAGAGGTGTGCCGCGGTTCGCCGCGTATCTGTAGGTGGCAGTCTCGAATGAGTTGATTAACCCATTTAACCCCAACACCCTACAGCAAGAGATGATTTGACTGTGATACTCGTTCCTACCAGGATCCATCTGTCTGGAATGATAAATCCTTGAGACAAAGTGCCAGTTTTAAACACAGTCTTAAAACCCATCTTGATTATCAGTGTTCATGAATTTAGTCCTTTTCTGTTCTTTTGTATAATTGTACATGAAAGTGGTTTTGGTTTTGTCACCTTTTGTATAATATTTTTTGGGTCATATGTACAGCGCCTAGAGCATATTACTATGTATAGGCCCCTGATAAATCCTCTTTATTATTATTATTATTAACCCTTATCATTCGGAATACACCAGTGTGTGAAATAAGTTGGACTAAAATAGTTCAAGGGTAGTGCCAGGATAGCTTGGCGCCTCCAGGCGCCAAGCTATTCTGGCACTACCCTTGAACTAAAGCCACTGGTCTAGATCCTTATCTGTAAGTACTATAAATATAATGTAGCTTGCAAATGGCAGTGTACAAATGTGAAGCTTTTAGCTGCAGTATGATATGGGTTAAATGGGTTAACAACTTGCTGCTAACTGGAAGCAAGTACTGCATGGAAAACATTTTGCATCAGCATGTCACTTTCGCTACATATTTAGATGTAATGTAAATCTACACACTCGATACAAACAGGACGATGCTTACCTAAAGTACTAGCACCAAATGTTGTACCACTACCAGTAGTGGCCCCTATGCCAGTGCCAAAACTGAATGCTGGCTTGGCTGCACCAAATGCCATCCCTGTGCTGGATCCAAAACCAGTAGACGTCCCAAACCCACCAAATCCTGCACACAAAACAAAAGCATAATTTAATAATCATTATAATAATAATCCAGGCTTTTTTTATAGGATTTAACATTGTCTGTCATCCGGAGGGACAGCATGGCAAAAAATTCATTTTTCTCTAAAAGGTATTTTTTCGAAAAATACTTACCGATGACATGACTTTAGGGGAGTGTCTACTTACTTGCTCAATTTTAGCCTCAGAATCCATTGTGTAACAACACAACCCGGGAGGCACTCGGGGAACCCCTCGAGGGGCCGAGATTTGTCTCCCGATGCTGCTCTACCGGTTAACGGTCATGTAGTAGACCAACCAGTCAGATACTTCGCTCGCCCGCGGCAGGTGGGGCAGGTGGGAGGGTCCTTCGAGTCATGTCATCGGTAAGTATTTTTTGAAAAAATACCTTTTAGAGAAAAATGAATTTGTTTCCTCAAAAACATTACCGATGACATGACTTTAGGGAAGAATTGCGATAAGGAGGCGGGTGCCGCGAATAAACCTCCCCGAAGGGGAAACTGGCGCCAACCTCCCTGTTGCAACCTCCCGACAATTTTAGCGAAGTATGAACGTACGGCGCCTGAGGCGCCGGGAGGGAGCGTTGCGCAGCGGTGTTGACTCCCATCAGAGCGAGACTGTCTCGCTGGTCCTCCAGATCCCGGGGATAGAACGGGCAAAGGTCGATTCTGCTCTCCAGCTCACGGCTGCCACCAAGACGACCCGTTACTAGGGTAAGGCTCGAGGCGCGCCGCTGCAGGCCGGGCTCAGTGAGGCGGGCACTCTGCCGGCAACCAGACCCTCCGGAAGGGTCAGCGGGCGTGACAGCGGGCACCGTCCTGTGGTAAGCCGTTCTGGTCAGCGGAGGAAGATCCCGGAGGTAGAACGGGTGAGGGTCGACTCTGCCTTGGAGGCAAGGTCGCCACGCTGCCTAGACAGCGCAGTTCCGGTCGAACGCGACGCTCATGGCCATGGCTCATACCTCTTGTGCGCGTATTCCAAGCCTCTTAGCTCCGTGTGCGGAGAGATCCTGCTAGGCGGACCGTATGACCCAGCGTAGTCCGGCAGAAAACGTCCGGGCTGTAATGTCCTGCCCGCTGGGTCTCAAGGTAGGAAGAGGCGTGAGCAATCGCTCTGGATGACTTGTATCAGCACAGGTAACGTGCAGGGAGCGCCCGGGATCTCGTTGCCTGGTCTCCTGGGGAAGGTAACGTTTCAGGACTAGCAGCCGAAAGGTGAAAACCTGAGGCGTGGTCAGAGGAGACCTGTGCCTGGCAAGGGAGGCAGGGTCCTGGAGAAGTCCGCTCCCTGTGGAGAGCGGTCCTGGAAGGCGGACCGCATGGCGGAGTGGAGCCCGGCAGAGATCGTCTGGGCCATTAAATCGGTTCTGCCGGCGATAACAGCAGAGACAGGCGTGAGCGTCCCCACCAGACGGCCTTGAGTCGGCGAAGGTACATGCAAGGGGTTCACAGAGGACCTCATGGCCTGGTCTCCTGGGGGAAGTCCGTCCCTTCCAGCGTCCGAAAGGTGAACACCTGAGGCGTGGTCTAGGGAGACCTGGTCTTGGCAATGTAGGCAGGGTCCGTAAGGAGCTGTACGAAACCATCCGCTGCAGGCAGGCAGGGCGCGCTGACAGCGCGTGTAGCTCGCTCACTCCACCATGACAAGCGCCAACAGGCAGCATGTCTGACGAGTCACATCCGCCAAGGGCCAAGGCAGCGGTTGGAATCGGGCTGAAACAGCCGTCAGTACCCAGGGTAGGTCTCAGTGAGGCTTCTATCTCCCCTTCTCTTCTCTCTCTAAGGAGCGAACGGGAACTGGTCGCTGCAGGCGATGGTCGTTGCACGAGGAGCCAAGTACTCGCCATCCTCCCTCGTAGAAGCGTCGTGTCGAGGGTTAGCGGACTGTAGCGATAGCTTCCACTGCTGCACTCGAGAAGCCTCCAGCGGCAAGGGCTTGCGGCCCAACGTCCAAGCGTGAAGGAGTAGGCGCTCCGGGCACGGGTGGAACAGCGAAGTCGCGATTGCTTGAGCATCGTGCGGGAAGCAGCAGTGGGGGGTCCGTGGCGAGGCTGAGGAGGTCGGTGGTCCATGACCGGTTCCAAGGGAATGGGGCGCCCAGTAGGACAACCGCATAGCATCCCCGAAACTTGAGGGGGACTTGGGGACGAGGACTGTCAGGGGTACGGGTACGCGCCGAGTCCATCCCACGGTCCATCTCCACTTCGTGGAGGACAGGTCGACCATCGGCGTCTCCCATTGCGCGCAGATCATCTGAAAGATGTCCTGGCGGAAGGTTCCTTCCGTGAGTAGCGACTGGTCGCATCGGGAGCATGAGTCGGCCAAGACATTCAGACGGCCGGGGCTGTCGAGCAAGGATGGACAGGAAGCGGTCCTCGCATGGCACATCAGACGGCAGAGGAGCAAGCACCGGTCGGGTGAGCACATCCCACCCTGTTGCTGGAAGAATGCCAGCAGTGTCGCGTTGTCAGAGAAGGCGAGCAGTTCCCGGAGACTGGGTTGTTCCTTCCGCGATGAGGGCTAGCCAGACTGCTTGCAGCTCCAACCAGAAGATGTGCCAGTCCATGAACTCCGGAGGTCAGGGCCGGAGATCGTCAAAAACCTCGGTAGCGGGTGGGATCCCCAACAGCAAGACTTACACCCAGGGAGAGATGAGGGGGAGGTCTCCAACCGCACATGGTGAACCCTGGCGGTCACCCATCCAAGTACTTAACCGAGCCCGACGTAGCTAAACTTCGGTGAACAGACGAGAACCAGAGTATACCACGTGGAATGGCCATTTGGCAGTGGTCAGAGGGACTCCCAAGCAAGCCACGAAGTACCCGTCCAACGCAGGAGGTGGGGGCGAACCAACGGGGTCCCAGGAATCATGGCAGACAGATCGCCTGAGGAGAAACGCTAGAGAAGCCGGAGGAGCAGCTGTAGAGGCCGGGTGCAGAGACGACCAAGGGGGAGTAGATCTGTCGCGGCATGAACAACCAAGGAGCTGAAGCCAGCCTCTGGCGGAGGCTGCATCCTGCTAGGCTACCTGGGCGGCTAGGGCGGCCAACTCCAGGATCCGCGGCTCCGGCTAACGCACTCTGTAGGGGAGGAAGGCGAACTCCGTCCGAAAGGACAAGTGACGCGAGGAAGCGAGGTCTGACTTGACCAGGAACCCCTGGATGCCTGGTGCATAGAAATGTGATAAACGCGTCGGACAAGTCCAGGCTGGCCGTGAAGTCTCCAGGCGGGACAGCGGCTCTCCGGGCCTTGGAGGACTCCATCCGAAGGAACGGAGCTGAGACCGACTGGTACATCACCGAGAAGGACGACGAGGCACCAAATCTGTCCGGCTGCGGAACAACAACCAACACAATTTATAAAGAAAGAATATTTATTACTCAACAGGTGAAGTACATAGCACACGTGTCAAGAGTCACACTGTCATAGCTACTCTACAAACCCAGGATGAAAACGGCAAACTAGGAGTACCAAATACACAAGTAAAAGAGGGCGGCTGCAGAAGGCCGGGGCGACGAGTGAGCTCCGAGGTTGCTTCCCGGAAGAGAGGCGACCTCTCTGCGCCGGGTGGAGGCCTAGAGAGGTTCACACGGAAACTCGGTCCAGAAAGGGCAGAGCAGATGGGAGGCATCCGACAGCAGACGAGAAGGCAGGACGCCGCGACGGAAAACGCGTGCGAAGACAGCGGGCAGGCGTAGACCAAGACTTAGGAGCACGACGGGCGGCTAGCCGGAGGAGGGCGGAGAAGAATCCCACCGAAGCCAGAAGCCGGGTGGATGGGGAAGAGACTGGATCCCAGGGTCCTACGTACGGAGTCCACGCAGGCGGAGACCCTCCTCGGTGGGGCGGGGGGGGGGGGGGGGGGGGGGGGGGGGGGGGCAGGGCCGATGTAGGGACGAGGCGACAGAGGCAGGCGCGCGGGGGAAGACCGTCCAGTGGAGGGGGGGGGGGCGACTGCGATGCCGGGAGCGGGGGAGACGATCCATGGCCGGCGATCCAAGCAGCGAACCCAAGCGGGGCGCCAACAAGGGGAAGACGACCGGCGACGAGCGTGTCGAGGTGAGGGCGCCAAAGCAGGGGAGGGAGAGCGCGACGAACCGCAACGCCAAGACAACCCTAGAGAGCGGGCTGGTCCTACCGACGGCGCTCAGCGGGCGGAGGCGAACGTCTAGTGCAGGCTGTGGAACGGGAGAAGTCGGGAGCGTGGCTGGTCCGTGAACGTTGTGGCTGACGTCTCTGCTGGCCGGGCTCAATGAGGCGGGCGCTCTGCCAGCAACCAGACGCCTCGGAGGAGTCAGGAGGCTTGTCGAGGTGAGAGAGGTGAGGACGGCCAGTCACGTGGGACGGCTCCAGGCACCCTGCTGCAGGCCGGGCTCAGTGAGGCGGGCACTCTGCCGGCATATAGATCCTCCGGAAGGATCAGCGGGCGTGGCAGCAGGGGCAGTCCTGTGGTCAGCAGATCCGGTGTTTACCTGACGAGAGGACGGCCAGTCAACGTGGGACGGCTCGTGGCGCACTGCTGCAGGCCGGGCTCAATGAGGCGGGCACTCTGCCGGCATACAGATCCTCCGGAAGGATCAGCGGGCATGGCAGGAGGCGCAGTCCTGTGGTCAGTAGTTCTCTAGTGTCCCCGACAAGAGATCCGTTCCGTTAGGCCGAGACGGGAAGCAGAACGCATGGTCAACCGTCGGCCACAGGGAGACGTCACACCAGAAGCAGAAACAGCTTAGCGCACAAAAAACATTTCCAATACAATGATTTTGAAATTCCAAAACTGCAGTATCTCACTTAAGGGTAGCCCCTTAGCCCCCCGTGAATGTTCTGTGTGACGTGCAGTGTGTGAGCAAATGCATTGTGGCACCCGTGAGCGCGCAAGTGGGTCCAGTAAGAGGCGCCGCAATGAGCCAATCCCCAACCCAGATAAAGGCGCCTATTTTTACGCCTGTCTGTTACGTGAGTGTGCGTGTTGGGTTTCAGCTTTGAGTCGATTCGTACAAAATTGAGAAAAAGCGCCCATATAATAAAGGCATTATTATTATTCTTAATGCGCCTGATATATTATTATATTATCGAATCAACCTTGGCGTTGCCTCACAAACAAGGCATGTTAGGCGACCGAGTGGGTCACAAAACCGCCAAAACGACTGACGCAGCGGCTACCGGGTTCCCAGGGCCAAGTCATTCTCCTTCCCTTTTCTCCATTCTCTTTTTTTTTTTTTTTTTACTTTTAGTGCTCAACCGCGTAAATAGTAAACCACGAAGGTGACATCAAAGAGGGGACCGAAAAGGTTTAGAACACATTAAGCCCCACGCTGGGTTCGAACCCGGGGCCTACACTCGAGCAGCGAACCCGTACACCACTGAGCCAAAGGGCTCCCCAGCGAAGAGAAGCGTCGGGCGCACAAAGGTACAAATCAGCAGTACAACACAGTAAGAAGTGCTAAGGCGGGAAGGCTAGATACCCGTAAATAGCAGGGGGGGAGGGGGGGCAATTACCCGCCAAGCTAAGCGAAACGGGGGCAACCACAGTACAAGCAAACCCCATGCCGAAGAACAAAATGGCGCCGAGCCACGAAGCTAACCAGGCGGTAACGGCGAGGGCACAAGGGGACCGCCCCGGAAACCAAGGGTCGGGTGAGACCTAGAGATACCCGACACATGCAGTAAACCAGAAGCCCAGAAACGGCTGGCGCCCGACCCGGGGCCAGTCGAGGGCAGCTACCGCTACCTTACCTCGGAGACGAAGTTGGGACAGGGCCAAAATAACACCGCCATAAAACCTGGAAGGGAGCGAAGCCAGGCCGGTAGGCGAAAGGGCGGTAGACCAGGCCACGCTGACAGCAAGCCGAACCAGCCAGAAGGCACGGAAGAAAGGCCAAGGAGTACACGAGGGGGACGGAACCAGCGCAGGAAAGAAGACCGGCTAACGACACCGTCCGAGAGCAAGGCTAAACACGTCTTATCCACGGGAGCGAAGTAGACTGACTGGTTGGTCTACTACATGACCGTTAACCGGTAGAGCAGCATCGGGAGACAACTCTCGGCCCCTTGAGGGGTTCCCCGAGTGCCTCCTGGGTTGTGTTGTTACACAACGGATTCTGAGGCTAAAATTGAGCAAGTAAGTAGACACTCCCCTAAAGTCATGTCATCGGTAATGTTTTTGAGGAAACAAATGTCTGTTCTAGGTGCTCTAGTACAGTCTAGAGTTCGAAATAGCTCGGGCGGTTAAGCGTTGGAGCAGGAGAGTGAAGGGAATCGCCGGGTCATGGGTTCTAATCCCCGTCCCGGCCCCGGTAGCTGAACTCGAAGTCCAGGGGGAAAAGACGGGCTTGTTCAATAACATGTCCGTTGAAAGGTCCTGGTAAATCAAAGTGGCACAGTTGGAGTGCACCTGAGTTGATTATTGTTCAGGTCATACTCCATAGGTAATAGATTTCCCTGTCCCCCATAACCCGCCTGTCAGGGCCGTCCATTATCACTTTGGTGCCGTGGATGTTAAACCCGAACTAACCACCTAGTACAGTCTATCGCATACTTGAAACACCGCATGGATAAGTTCTTATTTCCTCAAGATTTGTCCATCCGGGTGATGGAAGGCCTTAAATCACTTTTTCTGTCCCTGTCAAAAATTTGTATGTGAAAATCAAATACAGAGAATTTACTGCTAAAGTAAAGCCTTTATCAGCCCACACAGCTACTGATTCAGAACATTATGACTAATAGTAATTATAACAATGTGTATGTTGTGAATTTATGTCTAAGATCATAAAGCTCAAATTCAAAATGTTTATAAAGCCATTTGGCATTAATCACAATCTAAGAATCCATGGTTGTGTTCATGCTTGGGTTTTTTACAATCAGTAACTGGCACCTGGTCAACATAGCACCTGACCTACCATCAAAACTAGCCCTACTGACCCACATCTGGTTCTACTTCTACTGGTTCCAGCCAAGCCTCTGAAAATATTTTCAGTCAAATGTCAAAAAATGAAAGGTGTGGTGGATGTGGGTTGGATTTAATGAGAGGTCAGTCAAGTTTTGCAAATTTAACCCATTCAGCCCTGACGCACTACAGCAGGAGATGGGTCGACCATGATAATTCAAGGGTAGTGCCAGATTAGCTTGGCGCCGGGCGGCACCAAGCTAATCTAGCACTGCCTTGAATTATCATGGTCGATCCATCTCCTGCAACTGGTGCATATTCATTAGATGACGCCTCCAAAATTTAGAAAATATGGCCGTCCGGCTGAATGAGTTAAACAATTTGGGGGAGTGTGACTGTGAGTGGGGAAGGGGTGAGTGGAGATAAAGAGTGAGGGAGCACCATACAAATTATTTACAGTACACACTAATTTACATTGCAACTATCAGAATTTTTCATAGTTTTGGTGTCTCTGTCCTGGAGGCTAACTGGCTGCTACTTTCCTTTCCTTCAAAAACCTGTAAAATATCTAAGAATTACCGATCAACGCGAACACCTACTGTTCTAACTTTATTTCTTTCATGGTCACATTTCATAGTCGTTATTTACTTCTAGTTCACCGATTGCTTTTTGGTCATCTAGACCAGGCTTGCCTGTTGATCCTGTACTTGTAGATCCAAGGCCTCCGAACCCAGGGGTAGCACCGAAAGCTGGGGCTGTAGATGTCATCGCAGTACCAAATCCAAACCCTCCTGTGCCAGCCGTGGACGGCGCACCAAAGCCAAAGCCCGTCGTTCCTGCAGTCGACGTTGTGGGAACGCCAAAGGAAAATCCTGTGGAGGCTGATGTCGCAGTAGGGGCACCGAAACCAAACCCTGTCGATGGTTGCTGCGTAGTTGCTGGTTGCCCAAATGAAAATCCACCTGAAGTTCCCGTAGTCCCTAGGCCAGTCCCAAATCCGCTGAAGCCAGTTGGATTGGCAGTGGTTGTAGCTCCACCGAACAGAGAAGGCTGTGTAGAAGCCGTGCCTCCGAATGCGAACGCCATTTTTGGCGGTGTGTATGGCAAGAAGTATAACAAGTGACTTCCCTTACACCATGTGACGATTTATTGCAAAGCGACGATTTACTTCAAATCTTGAAAGAAGAAAAAAACAAACACATTTTTTTTTTAAAGCGACCCGCACCACGGGCTCCATTGATTGCTAAAAATCGCCAAAACAAAAAGTTCACAATTTGGCTAGCATCAGTTATAATACTTGTATGAATCATCTTTTAAAAATCAACGTAGACTCGGACACAAATAGCAGAGTTTATTTTCTTCCTTGAGGCTGACCAACTTCACCATTCTGAAGGCTTTTGCTGGGATACAATATGCAAGCTGTTTTCCAACCCACCTGCCCTAATGGGCCTTCTCTTTCTGAACAGAGGAGAAGGGATTTTTAATGTGAACATTTGTTGACTGACGATAAATGTGTACTGTAGTGCAGATGAAAGCACAAAGGCACCATAATCCAAGTCTGTCAGTGCGAGATTTTGGTTTGATGGAATGAGGGGAAAATCTAAGCCCACCAGGGGATTGAACACTAACAGGACTGATGTTCGTGCTGCTATTAGGCAGTTCTACTGCTGAGCTATGCCACCATGACTCTTGTGCGGCATTTTAGGGGAGCGGCTTACTGTGTACAGATTGAGGAGAAATAGAGCAGAAACTTTTTTTAATTTTATGACACGGAAATTTCATGATTAACCCTTTTAATCCGTATACACAATTGCTTGAAGTAAATGTGACTATAATAGTTTAAGGGTGCACCAATTAAGCTATTCTGGCACCACCCTTGAATTAAAATGGTATCTCCTAAACTGTAAAGAATCCTTCATATGACAAAAAGCAAATTTAAAAAAATTCAGCCTTAGAGTGAAAGGGGTTAAACAAATGTTATATAAGGTAGTCTTTTGTGCAGCTTACTTACTTACTTACGCCTGTCACCCCTACCCGGGTATAGGCCGTCGACGAGAGACCTCCAGCAACTCCTGTCCTGTGCTTCTCCTTCGATTCTACTCCAGGTGGTTCCCAGTCTCTTGATGTCTGCTTGGAGGTCTCGACGCCAGGAGTTTCTCGGCCTACCTCTTTTCCTCTTTCCCTGAGGGTTCCATGACAATGCCTGCCTAGTGATACTGGAAGCTGGCTTTCTCAGACTGTGACCGATCCATCCCCATCTTCTTCGCCCAATTTCATTCTCTGCTGTTATCTGCTCTGTTCTCTCCCAGAGTCTGACGTTGCTGATCTTCTCTGGCCAGTGGATTTTCAAAATTCTTCTAAGGCAACTGTTCATGAAGGTCTGTACTCTGTTGACTGTGGTTTTTGTCAATCTCCATGTCTCTGCTCCATATAGGAGAACTGCTTTTACATTGGAGTTGAAAATCCGGACTTTGGTGTGTTGTGACAGCTCTCTGGAACTCCATACTTTTTTCAACTGGAGAAAGGCTGCTCTGGCTTTACCGATTCGTGCTCTGACATCTGCATCAGTGCCGCCTTTTTTGTCTATGATGCTCCCGAGATAGGTGAAGGACTCCACCTCCTCCAACGGGGTGCCAGCAAGCAAGACTGGTTCTTCCCTGGTTGCGTTCAGCCTCATTGTCTTTGTTTTCTGTTTGTGAATGGTGAGGCCCACTTGGGACGAGATGTCAGCAAGCCTCGTGGTCTTGTCCTGCATTTGTTGATGAGTGTGGGACAGTAATGCCAAGTCGTCTGCAAAATCGAGGTCGTCAAGCTGTGTCCACAGTGTCCACTGTATTCCACTTCGTCTGTGCTCTGTGGTCATCTTCATGACCCAGTCTATGGCCAGTAGGAAGAGGAACGGAGACAGCAGACACCCCTGCCTGACACCAGTTCTGACCTGGAGCTCTCTGGTGAACTGCCCTTCGTGGATCACGCGACATGTCATGCCATCATAGCTGCTCTTGATCAGGCGGACGAGCTTTGTGGGTACACCGTAGTGTCGTAGGAGTTTCCACAGAGTCTCTCGGTCCACACTGTCAAATGCTTTCTCATAATCCACAAAGTTGACGTACAGCGGGGAGCTCCACTCCAGAGACTGTTCCACGATGATGCGGAGAGTGGCGATCTGGTCTGTACATGATCGGTTCTTCCTGAATCCTGCTTGCTGGTCTCTCAGCTGGGGGTCAACGGAGCTCTTCATTCTTTCTAGGATGATCCTGTTGAAGACCTTTCCTGGTACTGACAGCAAGGTGATTCCTCTGTAGTTGGAACACTTGCTGAGGTCGCCTTTCTTGGGAAGCTTGATTAGGTACCCCTCCTTCCAGTCAGCCGGCATCACCTCCTCTTCCCAGATCTTTCCAAACAGTGGGTACAGCATCTCAACTGTTGTCTCTAGGTCTGCTTTCAGAGACTCCGCTGGGATGCCATCTGGCCCTGCTGCTTTGCCATTCTTCAAAAATGCCACTGCTTTTCTGATCTCTTCCCGGCTGGGTCTGTCACAGCTGATGGGTAGGTCAGTCTCTGCCGGCTGGATGTCGGGGGGGTCGGGTGGGCTAGGTCTGTTCAGTAACTCTTCAAAATACTCGGCCCATCTGTCGAGTTGGTCTGCTCTGTCTGCAATAGGCTTGCCTTCTTTGTCTTTTACTGGTCTTTCTGTATGGCCATACTTACCCGACAATCTTCTGGTAATGTCGTAGAGCTGTTTCATGTTGCCGCTGCCTGCTGCCTTTTCTGCCTCTGCTGCCAGGCTTTCTGTGTAGGCCCTCTTGTCTGCCCTGATACTCCTCTTCACCTCGCGGTTGGCTTCCGAGTATTCCCCCTGTGCCCTTACTTTGGCTGCTCTCGTGCGACTGTTGTTGACCGCTGCTTTCTTCTGCTTCCTCGCTTCTATCTTCTTCAAGGTCTGTGCCGACAGCCAGTCCTTGTGGTGGTGTTTCCTGAACCCTACAGTGTCTTTGCACTTTTGTGCAGCAATTCAGACCAAAAAGGTGACTGCCAAGCGTGTGAAATGCAAAGAAGTACCCAACGGAGAAAGAAACACGCTTAGAAAAAACGGTACAACACAATTTATTAATATTTCGGGTAAATATCCTTTGTCAAAATAGACAAACAAACAGAGACATTAGCCGCTACTTATCTTCAGTTGCCATATTCCTTCTGCATATGAAGATAAGTAGCGGCTAATGTCTCTGTTTGTTTGTCTATTTTGACAAAGGATATTTACCCGAAATATTAATAAATTGTGTTGTACCGTTTTTTCTAAGCGTGTTTCTTTCTCCGTTGGGTACTTTTTTGTGCAGCAGTATTATGTGACATACCAACTTTGCTCTTTAGCTGATGAAGGCAAGTGCAACCTCTCTAACTTAAAATAAGCTGGTCCAGGGTGGGTTCTCAATGTTGTCTTGCTTCAACTGACTTTTTTACCCATTTTTCACAATCTGTGCAAGTTATGGGCACATGTGTGACGGGGTCACATAGGCTTCATTCGGTCACACAATGCTGCTATATGGGTTTTGCCCTTGTTAATCATGCTGTACAATGTATATAAGCAAGGGTATCAGCAGTGTTGTTCATAAAACACACATGAAAACACCAGTGGATTTTGCTGCGCATAGCTATTTTTATATGGTCAGTAGAACAGTCCAATTCTCAGCTGTTTGAATGTGCTCTGCCTCTGCTCAGTTACACATGTAACAGAGGTTTTCTACGGCCCATTATGCACATATCATTTTACAACATTATAACTTCACAAGTTAACCCTTTACTTGTTTGCATCATTATTGTAAAATATACTGAGAACAGCTCTAACAGCTTTTGATGTCTGTCTGTCAGCATTAGCTGCCACCTCTCAGTTAGGTGAGATACATGCGTGTATATATATATATATATGATCAAAGAAATGTTACAGACCGAATCTGTGGCCACATGTGATGCGTCTGTAAAAACTGTGTCTGATTTGACAAACTGTAAAGAAATTTCAATTTTATTAGAGGTTCAAACTTTAAATTGAATGTGCTTGTATGCGTAACCCTCATTCGGAATACACCAGTGTGTGAAATACGTTTGACTAAAATAGTTCAAGGGTAGTGCCAGAATAGCTTGGCGCCTCTACCCGCCAAGCTATTCTGGCACCACCCTTAAACTAAAGCCATCTTTATCTGTAAGTACTATAATGTAGCTTGCATATGGCAGTGTACAATTTTGACGCATTTAGCCTCAGCGTGATATGGGTTAAATGCTTGTGTGCATGTTTGTGTGTATGAAAACATCCTGGAATAACTGGAGGCCAATACTGGTCCACTGTGTTTAATGAAATGTTAACCCTTTGGCTGTCTGTAGCAGTTTTTGTCATGATTCCTCCTGGAATCATGACAAAACTGCTTCCAGTAGGCAAAGCGTTAATAAATGTACATTGATTCATCCATTTGTACATACAGTACATGCATATTTTGCTGCATGCAGTATCCTTTGCTGCTTGCACAAGGAGCATGCCATACACAGTACCACATATAACCACACACCGCACAATCCACTGAACAACAATATCGGTGCTCCTTTATAACAGGCATTTATTTGTTTAGCACATTCTACCCCAGGACCGAAATACACACATTTTGAAGTTACCATCTGAATGACTGTATTACAATTCTAGAGACGGATCAAGAATGATAGTTCAAGGGTGGTGCCAGAATAGCTTGGCGCCTATGGGCGCCAAGCTATTCTGGCACCACCCTTTAACTATCATGCTCAATCCACATCTTGCTGTGGTGTGTCGGGGCTGAAAGAGTAAAAAATAAATAAATTAATTTAAATAACAGATAAGTCTCATAAATCAAGCCAAAGATCATGCCTGCATCTCAAAAGGATATAAATTATAACAAGTTTGTGCCTTCTTGTACAGTCTTTTCATACCTTGAAAAGTGGATTTGCAGAGGCCCTTTTTTTCCATGAGGAATCCAAGGAATTAAGCAAGTAAGCAAGCAAGCAAAGTGGATTACCAAACACAAAAGGTCTGTCAAACAACAATGCAACTGCAGATGAAAGGTACGCTGCCAAATGTACACAAAAACAAGACGAGGATTTCATCTCAAAGTATATGAGGTCATATGCATTTTCCTACTTTATTTTCACACTTGATCCACACTCTCAATCGAACCCCACACTCCGATTTGGGGCTGTGTGCAAGACAGAATGCATCGTATCAAACCACAAATCCCTGACAAGCTACGACAGGACGTACATCCACCATGATACTTCAAACGTGGTGTCAGAATAGCTTGGCAAATGTAGGCATCAAGCTATTCTGACAACACCCATGGTCAATCTGTCTCCAGAATTGTGATGTAGTACCTCAAAGTATATGTAAAATAAAATGGATAATTTCATTCCCAGGATGTCATGAGTTAAAGCAGAACATGACAAGCAGCATTGACAGAGTTCTCCCTCAGCTTTATCGTGATGCAATTGATGTTTTACATCATTGTTTGTAAACTTTCTTTTGATTCACGCCCGCATATTAATTCTAGAAGACAGACTTCCATTGGGTTTATTTTCAACTGAACAATAGTCATAGCTCCTGCAATAAAAGCTACATGGTTCAAATTTAGAACACGATAAACATTTAATAATTCCTGCATTTAGCTGATCTACAGAGGCCGTTTTCAATTACATTTTTTTCTTCTTGCAGTTAATTACTTTTCAGTCAGAATGGTTCAAGAGTTTCAAAGCTGGTTAACAGGCTAATCTAATGCCTACTCCATCTGAAGTTAAACTAAAAAAACTTAAGGACTTAAATATGGTTTTAAAAACTAACATTCTTGGAAGTGATTGATTGATTGATTGTACATTGCTTAACGTCCCGACAGCAACAAGGCTTTCTCAGGACGTGCCTGCACTGCTTGTGAAAAAAAACTAAACAGAAAATTGAATGTATGTCGCCAGCCGGTCAAATACATTAAATAAACCTACAACATGGGGCATAAATAAAGCTAAGAGTAAGACCATTTAGCAACACACATCCAATATCAAGAGCTACAGGCAGTGCAGACAGTAGGGAGAGTTTTAAAAAGGCAAATACAGGTGAATGGACAAAGGGTAGACAGAAACACATGCCCCAGAATAGAGAGAAAAACCCACCCTGTGGGGCTGACCAGGGTGACCCTGGGAACTAAAAAATACCTAACCCCACCCAAGTCCCCCAGGGCAGACCCGGGTGGGGGGATTCTTGGAAGTGGCTTTTTCTTTTTATTGAATAATCTACTTTTAATATCCTCAGACACTCTCATGGGAGGCATTTCTTGGGAAAAACATCTTAAAGTTTCAAGTTTGCGAGTCCACAAACATTTCTTGGGGAAAACATCTTACAGTTTCAAGTCTGTCGGTGCACAAACACCAGATACACACACACATGGCAGCGAGATTATTTCCTATTGAAAAAGTCTCGCAGATCTGCCAATGCATCGGTGAGTTCTATAAGGGGCGAAGGACATAGGCGTCATTGATTTGTCAAACGTCATTTGTCATGACGTAAGTTTTAGTTTTAACGTAAGTTTATATTTTATGTGATTTGAGTTTCACTTTCCCTTCATAGGCTTGAGAAAATGGTGACAAAACTAAAACTTCACGGTACAATTTCAGTCCTGCTATAATTTGTGTGAAAGCAGGTTGACTTTACCTAGCTACATGATATACTAAGTACACGGGTCACCTGCATGCTCTTCTAGTAAAAGCGCGTCAATTTGTGTGCGTATTACTATTAGTGCACGCGTGCTTCAAACATCCTCTTGCTCATGCGCCCTCCAAGCGCATGAGGATCTATTCCTCCTGGAGATGCACGCATGTTTGTGTGTGAGAGAGAGAGCCGCGCGCATGAGAGAGAGTGACGTCATTTAAAGTATTATGTCGGTGTCTGCGTTTGACGGAGCTGCCTCTTTTACATCACCGCCACTGACTTTCTCTAGAAGTAAAGTTTTTTTTTTTTTAGTGTTTTAATTCTTTTCTGAAAAGAATTAATTTTTACTAAAGAAGTTGAAAGGATACAAAGCTGGCTAACTCATCCAATGTCTTCTCCAAACTAGCTATATGCAAAAGTTCAAGTAAATATGACAAAAATTACGGACTCTAATGTGGGTCAACCGATTTCCTATAAACGGTTGTTTATGTCTTCAATCAATATGCTCGGAGGCTCTCTTAGCCACCCACTTAAAAAAGTATTTCACCAAGTTTCAAGCTTGTGTGTACAGAAATATCTGAGATTCTCTTGTTTACACACACACGTACATACATACATACGGCGCTTCACGCCAAATGTACGTTCAGAAGCGAGGTTAGCATAACTAGACATGACATAATTTTTATCTTGTTACTTCAATTGTTAGAGGTTTAGCCTGCCCGCCTTTGACATCATGGACATGCTATTAAATTCACATCACCGTGACCCGTCCTAAAAAGTCCCTTCTATAAATAGAAGGACTTAAAAACACAAAACAAACAAACAAACAATGATTTCAAAGAAAAATCAAATGAACACACATATACATTAAACAATTTTTTAAAAATCTGCATATAATTTATACATCACATGAAGTACAATATTTTCCATTATATATTGATCTGTGTACACAAGGATTCCAAAAATGTTTATAAGCAACAGAATGAAAAAAACAAACTGTCCAGGCAAAACTGAAAACCTAGTACAATTGTACTGGCTTAACTGAAAATCTAGTGCAAAGGTACATGGTAAAAACATGAACAGCCTACTTTAAATTAAGGTAACTGCCCAAGGGACTATCAACAAGTGGCTGTCTGAGTCAGAAAATCACTGTGTTTCCATACAGCAGTGGGTTCAACTCATTCAGCCCGACGCACACATTTCCGCAATTTTGGAGGCGTCATCTAACGACTATGCACCTGTTGCTGTAGATGGATCGACCATGATAATTCAAGGGTAGTGCCAGATTAGCTTGGCGACAACAGGCACCAAAATAATCTGGCACTACCCTTGAATTATCATGGTTGACCCATCTCCTGCTGTAGTGCGTCAGGGCTGAATGGGTTAAAATTGTTGCAATTTGTTGCTGTGTGCTTTTCACAACTGAATCGACTCTGAATCGCTCCGAGGGGCGTAACATTTTGTCATGCCTCCGCCGCCTGTCCCATTGCAATCCTGCATATGGAAACCACTCCTTCTTTATTTCAGTTCTTATTTTGTGTCAATGTTGCCACCGCTGTCATGTCACTGTTGCGCCGCAATATGGAAATGTCCCCAGGTGTTCTCATTAAACAAATGAAGACCATGAGACCAAAAACAGGTGGTCTGCTTAGAGAAGTGGTTGCCTTGTTCAGGTGGTCACCTTAACAGGTTTGATTGTACAAGTTTTGTCAATGTCCAACATCACAGATAAGTACATACTTATTTATTTACAGAGAAACTTGCAAAGAAATTCATAAGTACAACAGGAACTCGTAAAGAGTTTCAGACAGCAGTAGTGTGAAAGACAATGTTTCTCATTCAGGGTGGCCAATTGAGTGCCAGCCAGACAGTTCCATTTTGTTGAAAAATTGAAGTTACATGTACTTGCAGATGTTGCACTGCATTTGGTTAACACCGACTTATTCAGCACCAAGAACATTTTAACACCATCCAACTGCAAGAGGCATATATCCTGATGAGCCCCCGCTATTGCGGGGGCTCACCAGGATCTATGCCTTTAGCTGACACCACTCTGAGTCCATGTTCCTGGGACAGGTAGGTTTTGTTTGTGTTGAATTAATGAAGACTGCAAAACAGTCTGTGTCAAAAGGCACTGAATGGGTTAAGGAAACAGTTACTCTAAAGTGCCTGCAATGAACTCTTGCAGGACAGTGGGTGCCTTAGAGTCAAAGCCAACCATGTCCATCATGTTTGTGTCTGCAGGGTCAGAAAGTGTGAACCCATCACTTGTCATAGCAACTGTCACCAGCTTGGCGTTTTTAATGCCTGATGCTTCCCGGTAAACCCTCAGCGTGTTGGCCGGTGTGTCTTTGGAGAACCAGGTCTCGCTGTCAGTATAGATGACAAAGGCATCGTACTTTTTGTTTTCTTGCTTTGCCCAAGCCATTGGCAGGGAGCAGTCTGTGGCACCCATGGGAATCTTCTCAATGTAGTCAATGACCCCTTGCAGACTCATGTCCTTGCTGATGTCGATGGGTGTGAGGCTTTCAGAGAAAGCGACGACATCACAGAAAGGCTCTATACGCTTGGTCACCATCATCATAGCTGCAGAGCTGCGCCTCGGGGTGATGATCGCCTTGGGGGCCTCCCATGACATGGATGTGCTGATGTCCAGCGCAATCAGGATCCTCTTTTTGGTAGGGGCAACGTTGTCAAATGCAGCATAAAATGCATTTTCTAATGCTTCGACAACCTCAGGTACTGCTTTCCATGTCAGTTTACCTTTGTGGCCTTCTCCTGAGCAGTAGGTGAACCAACCAATGAAGATGGAGTATGGGTGGAGCCTGGACTGACGTATGGCTTCTTTGTTGTCCAGCTTGCGGACTACCACTCTAACATTTTCGGCATTTTGAAGGAGACCGATTTCAGTCATCTTGTTGAGGTTTCTGACCAAGGCTTTCAGGGGCATTTTCTCCAGCAGACTCTGCCAAACAACCACAGAGCTCAGCATCTCTGGAGCAATATGCTCTCGGACTAGATCATGTTTCTTAATCAAGGCGACAACCCTCCCCACCTCCTCCGTGTCTTGATTATTTTTCAGTTGTTTCACTTCATCACAGGCTGACAGGTATTCATAAACAGCCATCAATTTTTGGTCCCCAAAGTCAGGGTCCTCCAAGTATTCACTGCATGCTGATTTCAAGCCCTTGACTGCATATCGAAGGATAAATTTGTGGGCTCCATCTTTAGGCTTAGCATGACACAGACGAAGAAGGTCCCGGTGAGTCCAGCCTCCACGCTGTCTGTATTTGGTGATCATCATGGCCAGACGCTGGGGGTCGGTTGCAGACTGCTCGTACCAGACGCTTACAGCTTTGCGCAGCCCTCGCCCCCATCCTGTCGTACTCTTTGGTTTCTTTTGCTTACCGATGTTTTCCACAAACTGCACGAACATGAAGAGATGTGTGGGTATGCAGCATGCGTCACAGAGTGCCTTGTATGCTGCCAGTTTAACTTTTCTGTCCTGACTTCCACAGCATACTGCCAGTGTGTACAGTGCAGTGTCTGGCTTAGCAGCATGGCCTCCCTTCAAAACCTCCACCGCCTTCTCCACCACAAACTCTCCCTGACCCTCTCCAATTAGGTTGTTGATGCAGGTGGCATGGTTCTCTGTAAGCTGTTTCTCATTTTTAGCACGATAAGTCCCACCCTCTGTTCCCACAATGAGGAAACGCTTAAGCTGCTGGTCATTGGGTACAATGTAGTTTGGAACACTCTTCCCCTGCAAGTCCACTTCACCAGGCTGACACGGTTCCACAGGATTGGGGCGGTTGTAGGAACTTATGGATATGGATCTTCGTAGGTCACTCGGTTCTGACATGGTGTTTATATTTCTTACAGAACCTGAAAGTAAAAAGAGCATTATGTGGAATGATATAAAATCAAAGACACAAAAGAAGAAAAATCAACGCATGTATCTTGACAATATTTGCTATTATATATAGCAACACATTGTCCAGTTCTAGCTCGATTGCTCATATATGTCTTCCTTTGCACACATTTTCCATTAATTTGTTGCTACGTGTACTAAGCCTATTCATGCAGGGAGTTTACACTAAATAAAAGCGTTGCACTTGCAGCATTGCTCCTGTACTTACAGCACACGCACTTTGCTTTTATCTTTAGTACTGACATTCTTATACATAACAAGTTTACTCATTTAGCCTGATGCACATATTTCCCAAATTTTGGAGGCTTCATCAACGACTACGCACCTGTTGCAGGAGATGGATCAACCATGATAATTAAATGGTAGTGCCAGATTAGGCTCATGTGTCCCAGCAGAATCTGCGTAATCTGGCACAACCCTTGAATTATCATGGTCGACCCATCTCCTGCTGTAGTGCGTCAGGGCTGAATGGGTTAAACCAACACACAGGGGGTGCGTATGTTATGAAGTGTAATGGAGACAACAGTTTGGAGGTTAAATGAGGCCATTGTAAGTGTAGAAGTTTGCAAACGGGTGGAGTGCGTTTTAGATGGTTTGTGTCTGTGCTGAGCAAATTAACTTCCGTGTTGGAAGCCTCAATCATTAAAAAAATAATCTTTGAAACTGCGTAGCTAACATCCACATGCAAGATTTTGGTAGCAGTGTTTCGTGGTTGGTTGTAAAGACTGCAAGCATAGCAGTAAAAATGCATTTGTCATATAGATTCATCAAAAACGCCACAAAAACGTACGTCAGCGTGTCACACTCGCAGCAACGTAATGTAGCCGTCAAGCCGTCGATCAACGATCGTGTCAGAATTGGTTTACCCGATTATCCAACGTTTGCTGGCCAACTCGCCCATATGCTATCTCGCCCTAAGTACGAGTCAACTCGCTGAAGTAATGAGTCGAGTCATCAACGATTTTCATTGTATATGTTCCTAGTGCAGAAACAAAAGACATAGATTATCATGTGCCTTGGCAGGAACAAGAGACATAGATTCTCATGTGCCCCTGCAGAAACAAAAGACATACAGTGTAAACTAATGTGCGGCCCCAGCAGAAACAATTTCGAGTCAGTTTTAGAGCACTCAGTGAGATTCAGTCAGTCTCGCCGTGCGCGAGCCACAGAAACAATGACTCAAGTGCTCACGATTCGGTCTTTCCGGAACGGAACGGCAAGAGACTGACATAGATTCTCATGCGCTCTTCAGTGTAAGAGCACGACTAGCACGACTGTGATGTGTCAGCCGTCCCTGCAGAAACAACAAGTACACAGATATGATCTCAGTTTGCGGGAAGAGACAGTACTGACTAGATTCTCAGTGTGTCCGCTGGCTGTACTGACTGAGAAACACTAAGTGACATTCTCATGTGTCAGCCCCTGAAGAAATAAGAGATACCGACTGACAGATTCTCACGCCGGTGGACGAAGACCTACGACTAAGGACGATTAAGACAGACTCGAGCCGGCAGGAGGTGGCATCAGGCACTCCGGCACCTGCATGAGCCTACTGTTCGAGCTAATATTGTACACGGTGACTGAGACGTAGTAGGCCTACGGTGTGTGAGTACTGGCTGCAGAAACAAGAGGCCGCACAGATTTTCATGTGCCCCTGCAGAAAAAAATCATTTAAAAAAAAAGCCGAAAGGGTCAAACCGGCAAGAGGTCACATTTTTTCCTCATGTCAGTGCCCCTGCAGACGGAAACAGAAGACATTGCTTATAACGTGCGGCCCCGGCCAACAAGAGAAACAATTTCTCACGTGCCACTAGTGTCAGAGCAACTGAGAGACTGACCGCATATACTAGATTTTCAGTGTGCCTCAGCAGAAACAATTAGAGACATAGATTATTGTGTATCGAAATCCAGACCAAAAAGGTGACTGCCAAGCGTGTAATATGCAAAGAAGTACCCAACGGAGAAAGAAACACGCTAAGAAAAGACGGGTACAACACAATTTATTACTTACTTACTTACTTACTTACGCCTGTCACCCCTACCCGGGTATAGGCCGTCGACGAGAGACCTCCAGCAACTCCTGTCCTGTGCTTCTCCTTCGATTCTACTCCAGGTGGTTCCCAGTCTCTTGATGTCTGCTTGGAGGTCTCGACGCCAGGAGTTTCTCGGCTTACCTCTTTTCCTCTTTCCCTGGGGGTTCCATGACAATGCCTGCCTAGTGATACTGGAAGCTGGCTTTCTCAGACTGTGACCGATCCATCCCCATCTTCTTTGCCCAATTTCATTCTCTGCTGTTATCTGCTCTGTTCTCTCCCAGAGTCTGACGTTGCTGATCTTCTCTGGCCAGTGGATTTTCAAAATTCTTCTAAGGCAACTGTTCATGAAGGTCTGTACTCTGTTGATTGTGGTTTTTGTCAATCTCCAAGTCTCTGCTCCATATAGGAGAACTGCTTTTACATTGGAGTTGAAAATCCGGACTTTGGTGTGTTGTGACAGCTCTCTGGAACTCCACACTTTTTTCAACTGGAGAAAGGCTGCTCTGGCTTTACCGATTCGTGCTCTGACATCTGCATCAGTGCCGCCTTTTTTGTCTATGATGCTCCCGAGATAGGTGAAGGTCTCCACCTCCTCCAACGGGGTGCCAGCAAGCAAGACTGGTTCTTCCCTGGTTGCGTTCAGCCTCATTGTCTTTGTTTTCTGTTTGTGAATGGTGAGGCCCACTTGGGACGAGATGTCGGCAAGCCTCGTGGTCTTGTCCTGCATTTGTTGATGAGTGTGGGACAGTAATGCCAAGTCGTCTGCAAAATCGAGGTCGTCAAGCTGTGTCCACAGTGTCCACTGTATTCCACTTCGTCTGTGCTCTGTGGTCATCTTCATGACCCAGTCTATGGCCAGTAGGAAGAGTAACGGAGACAGCAGAAACCCCTGCCTGACACCAGTTCTGACCTGGAGCTCCCTGGTGAACTGCCCTTCGTGGATCACGCGACATGTCATGCCATCGTAGCTGCTCTTGATCAGGCGGACGAGCTTTGTGGGCACACTGTAGTGTCGTAGGAGTTTCCACAGAGTCTCTCGGTCCACACTGTCAAATGCTTTCTCATAATCCACAAAGTTGACGCACAGCGGGGAGCTCCACTCCAGAGACTGTTCCACGATGATGCGGAGAGTGGCGATCTGGTCTGTACATGATCGGTTTTTCCTGAATCCTGCTTGCTGGTCTCTTAGCTGGGGGTCAACGGAGCTCTTCATTCTCTCCAGGATGATCCTGTTGAAGACCTTTCCTGGTACTGACAGCAAAGTGATTCCTCTGTAGTTGGAACACTTGCTGAGGTCGCCTTTTTTGGGAAGCTTGATTAGGTACCCCTCCTTCCAGTCCGCCGGCATCACCTCCTCTTCCCAGATCTTTCCAAACAGTGGGTACAGCATCTCCACTGTTGTCTCTAGGTCTGCTTTCAGAGACTCCGCTGGGATGCCATCTGGGCCTGCTGCTTTGCCGTTCTTCAAAAATACCACTGCTCTTCTGATCTCTTCCCGGCTGGGTCTGTCACAGCTGATGGGTAGGTCGGTCTCTGCCGGCTGGATGTCGGGGGGGGTCGGGTGGGCTAGGTCTGTTCAGTAACTCTTCAAAATACTCGGCCCATCTGTCAAGTTGGTCTGCTCTGTCTGCAACAGGCTTGCCTTCTTTGTCTTTTACTGGTCTTTCTGTATGGCCATACTTGCCCGACAATCTTCTGGTAATGTCGTAGAGCTGTTTCATGTTGCCGCTGCCTGCTGCCTTTTCTGCCTCTGCTGCCATGCTGTCTGTGTAGGCCCTCTTGTCTGCCCTGATACTCCTCTTCACCTCGCGGTTGGCTTCTGAGTATTCCCCCTGTGCCCTTACTTTGGCTGCTCTCGTGCGACTGTTGTTGACAACTGCTTTCTTCTGCTTCCTCACTTCTATCTTCTTCAAGGTCTGTGCCAACAGCCAGTCCTTGTGATGGTGTTTCCTGAACCCTACAATGTCTTTGCAGGTTGAGTTCAGCGCCTCTCTAACTGCCTTCCACTGCTGCTCTGTGGTGACCGCCTCCTCTCCATTTACTAGCTCCTGTAGCGCTTGAAACCGGTTGGACAGCACCAGTTTGAACTCTTCTCTAACTCCAGTTTCTCTCAGGAGGCCTACATTATAGCGCTGTCTTCTTGTTGTCTCTGTGCGGCTTTAGTCTTTAGCTTGAGCTTCATTCTTAAGGTAAGCAGATGGTGGTCAGAGGCGACATCTGCTCCCCTCCTCACTCGAACATCTTGAAGTGATCTTCTAAATTTCTTGCTAATGCAGATATGGTCTATTTGGTTCTCTGGGTTATGGTCAGGTGAGACCCAAGTTGCTTTGTGTATTCTTCTGTGTGGGAAGATGCTGCCTCCAATGACAAGTCGGTTTAGAGCACAAAAGTCTACAAACCTCTCCCCGTTCTCACTCATCTCCGAGCCTAGTCCCTGTCTCTTTCCAGACATGTGCGACATTTTAGCCTGAGATTTTTAATCTATATTTACATCTTGTCTTAAGACCTTGCTTTTAGTCTGGCTGACCAGATTTTTACCCATCCCGCCGTGAGATGGCCTTAGTCGCCTGCTCGGCGTTAAACCCAAATAACTAACTAACTAACTAGTCCCTGTCTCCCCATCACCTTTTCGTATCCGGTGTTGTCCTCCCCTATTTTGGCATTAAAATCGCCCATGACGATGGTGATGTCTCGCTCCGCGCATTTGTCCAGGCACTCTGGAGTCGGTCGTAGAACTCTTGTTTCTCTTCCTCGTCACTGTCACCCCACCCGGGTCTGCCCTGGGGGACTTGGGTGGGGTTAACTACTTTTTAGTTCCCAGGGTCACCCTGGTCAGCCCCACAGGGTGGGTTTTCCTCTCTATTCTGGGGCATGTGTTTCTGTCTACCCTTTGTTCATTCACCTGTATTTGCCTTTTTAAAACTCTCCCTACTGTCTGCGCTGCCTGTAGCTCTTGATATTGGATGTGTGTTGCTAAATGGTCTTAGCTTTATTTAGGCCCATGTGTTAGGTTTATTTAACATATTGGACCGGCTGGCGACATACATTCAATGTTCTGTTTAGTTTTTTTTTTCCACAAGCAGTGCAGGCACGTCCTGAGAAAGTCTTGTTGCTGTCGGGACGTTAAGCAATGTACAATCAATTCCTCGTCACTGTCATTAGTGGGCGCATAACACTGGATGACTTTCAGCTTGAGCATTTTCTTGGTACTAAAGGCTGCTGTGATAATTCTTGGCCCAAGAGGTTCCCAGCCCATCAGCGCTCTCTGTGCCACTGGTGACAGCATGAATGCTACACCTTCTGTATGGGGGGCATTCTCCTCTTCATGACCTGAGTACAGAATCATCTCCCCACTTAACAGCCTTTTCTGGCCAGACTGCGTCCATCTGGCTTCACTGATACCTAGCAGGGAAAGGTTGTACTTTTGCATTTCTGCTGCTATCTGGGCGGCCTTGCCGCTCTGGTACATGGTCTTGACGTTCTATGTGCCCATGGTTGTATCCCTGGATAGAGAGAGGCGGCTCGGTCCTGTGGCTTCCGAAGACTTCCGGCTTTCAGCACAGGACGTCATAAGTCTTCTGGTAGAAGAACCTTCCTCCTCCAGGAAAAGAATTACTGTTAGTCTTTTCGTCGGCGTTTTTGTAGCTATTTCCTTTTTTTGCAGTGTGGGGAAGCTACCCCCACGCCCAACCCCCTTACTAGGAGGACCAGGGGTTTTCTGTCGGGGTCACCTTCCCTTAGACCATGTTGGTTCACGGCACCTTATTTCATTCGGTGCACCCCTCTCACGAGGGACCCCCTATCCACCACCCAGGGGACGCGCCTCAACGCCATATGGTCCCAGCGCGAGGACAATTTATTAATATTTCGGGTAAATACCCTTTGTCAAAATAGACAAACAAACAAACAGAGAGATTAGCCGCTACTTATCTTCATTGGCAGAAGGAATGTGGCAACTCAAGTACCCAACGGAGAAAGAAACACGCTTAGAAAAGACGGGTACAACACAATTTATTAATATTTCGGGATACCCTTTGTCAAAATAGAAGTGACAAGACTCAGTGAGGCATTGCCTGATTATCACGTCAGTCACCGGCAGTGCCGGGCCGGCCTCACAGAAACATGAGTAGAAGTATGGAGTCTCATGTACCCCTCAGCCAGTGCAACTGATGGGGGAACAAACCTCGGACACGGATTATCACGTACCCATGGAAGATAACTCAAGTTGGGCGGCGAGTTCACAGTGATACTTACATGGGCGAGGTGGCACATGAGCGAATCACCCTTCCAAATGAACAGCCCCAGGCTGCTCCAGGCCGGCCCACGGCTTTGGGTTCGTTCCATTTTTAAAAGTGATCGAGGACTAGTAGTTTTGGCTTAGGTTTTTATGTCATGTTATAGTTTAACCTCCTCCTTGGGCGGATCCACTGTTACCTCGAGGGGCCGGGTTCCAACTTTTGTCAACTCACGGGGTTTGGAACCGCCTTCAACTGACTGAACTTAGTAAAAGGCCTCCCCGACGCTAGACCTTGCTTCCACTCTGAGGAACCGAAAAATCAAAAGCGGGTGAGTGGGGGTGGGGGTGGGGGTGGGGGAGGGGGGGGGGGGGTAGGAAGGCGCGTGCGTCACTGAGCCGGTGTCATAGTGTTAAGACTGTCAGCCTTACCAAAAATGACTCGACTGAGTCACCAAAATATTAAACAACGGAGGTGGGGTGGGGGGTAAAGGGGTGGGGTGTAGGGGTGGGGGGTCCAAACATCCCAAAAGGAATTTTGTTATAGCATTTGAATTTTTTTTTGCTCTTTAGGGGGTGGGGTGGGGGGGGGATCTGGAACCCCTACGCTTCCCCTATAATAGGGAGGCTACCTCAAGGGTGACGACACCCCCCACCCCTTTACCCCCCAAATAAACGGACGAAATCAGCGCCAGCTGGAAGTCCTTGTCCCTTCAAAGCATAGGGTGACGACACAGTTGTTGTTGCCTCCCTTGGACACAGAGGGCAGCAAGAACTTCCGGTGTTTCCCACGATCTCGTAATTGTGGTAGTGGCAGGCCGGCATTGTGCCTATCTTCCTAATTCACTTCTTCGGACGATTGTTCTTGGTATTTATTGATATTCTGTATTGTGGAAACATTACGTTTTTGACGGAGCATGATTAATGATAGTTTCAAGTCTGAGACCGTCTACATCTCTTTGTAATGATAACCACGTGGTTTGCCGCTTTCTTACCCGTTTTGTTCCCGTATGGTGCGATCTGTGCTATTTGTATTGCAAGGAGGAAAGATTAGAACAGTTTTGTAACAGAAGGAAAAGGTGTTGGGATTTTTGGCTTTTGAGAATAGAAACAGTTGTTTAAAAGTTTCTGTTTGTCTTTTATTTAGAGGCAACGCAACCCACTGTAGCCATGTCGAAGAGAAGGGGCAAGCAGGATGACTCCAACGACGTTCTGACGCGTATTGCCATCGTCAGCAACGACAAATGCAAACCCAAGCGATGCCGACAAGAGTGCAAGAAATCCTGCCCTGTTGTCAGAATGGGTACTACAACAAAATTTGCACATTAAAACCTCGTGTATATTTTTTTGTATGAGCAAATAATTAGTAATTACCTCTGTTGCCAAAAGGAAGTGGCTGTGAACAGCAGGAGGCCATCCCTGAGAGATTTGATGGAAACTGTGATACTCCGATAGGATTAGGAGCACATGTATGATGAATCTGATACTACTACTACTAGTGACACTTGTGTTTCATTACTTCAGTGATGCAGGCAGGACCAAATCAAATGTTCTACTCTAGTAGTACTCATAGACTAGTAGTACCAACCACCAACAGGCTCACGCGAGCCAGGCCATCCAAAACGTTGGAAAACTAGGTCAGGGCCCAGTTGCGTGTACTTGACACAGTTTCTACGCTACTATGATCATTAATGAAATTCTACACTGAAGAAAAAAATAAACCAAAATTTTGGTGCGTGTTGTTTCGGTTTTAGTCGGTAAGAGTATGCAGTTTGGGGCCAATGAGAACGAGCGAAGCGAACTTCTGGTTTTTCCAGAGTGCATCATTTCATTCTCAAAGTGGGTCAGATAAACAACGGTCTGAACCATGTAGAGAAAGCAGCCCGAAGCGAAAAGTGCACTGCCTGAAAAGAAAAGTTTGTACCAGCCAGCAAAAGTTCCGATCGCTATATACAAGGCAAATTTCTGTCATGCTTTGACTCTTAACAGAAAATAAAGTTGTATACTGAGAAATTTCTGTGCATCAAGTGTTCGGCATTAAACGAACAGTAATTTGCATGCTAAACTACTCTTGACATCTTCAAAACTACTACCACTTGTCCAAAATGCTACTACCATAGCTGTGTAGGGATTGGCAGGTATGCGATTTTCAACAATAAAAGTCATCAGTCTCTAATGTTTTGAGTTATATTTGATGTAATATTGAATAAAGAAGTGATGGCAGCAGTTTGTTTGCGTTTTGATAATTGATCTTGGTAAGACGATCTTTTTAAACGGTGCTGGATGTGAAGTTGCGGCACGGCGCACACATGGTCCAATGTGTACTAGACCCTTATTTTACTAGGTGTCTAAAAATAGCTCGTATGGTGTCACATCTTGTTATACAGGAATGAGATTTTGCAGTCAAACAGACAAAAGAACGGTGATTTTAACACCGTTGAGATACTGAGATGAGAAGTTTACTGTTTTTCTGTCACCAATTTAGGCTCGGCATTTCTACCTTTCGATTTGGTACACGTAGGTTGCACAGAATTTGTTTCTGAAGAAAATGATATATTTTCGGTCGTATTTGATGCAGTAGTTTTAAGTGAACAAACCAGCGTGGAAGCGCCAGGCATTTCTCACGAGGATAGCGTGTAGTTGGCGGCGATTGAGCAACATTGACAATGGATTTGGCCATCGCTGGTAATGAAAGAAAATAAACATGTTTGTGTGTACAAGTAAAGGAGGAACAAAGAGTGGTGCAAGTTGATGTGTGTCATTGCCGTGTTCGTAAAAAATTAAATTTGGGGGGGGGGGGCACAAAATGTGTTGCACTTCTTTTCATATGGGTTACTATTTTTTCTTGCCATTTTTCAGCAAAGCAGATGTGATATGTTTCATGGCCTCATTGGTACCAGCCTTTCATGGGTTGTGGGTGTATAACTATAAAAACTGGCAAGTCGATCTTTTTACTGACTGACCACCATCACCATTCCTTTTGATGCTGCGATTCCTTGACTTGTGAGCCATAGAATTCATGGATCTCTTGAAAAAGTCCCCCACCCGGGTCTGCCCTGGGGGACTTGGGTGGGGTTAGGTACTTTTTAGTTCCCAGGGTCACCCTGGTCAGCCCCACAGGGTGAGTTTTTCTCTCTATTCTGGGGCATGTGTTTCTGTCTACCCTTGGTCCATTCACCTGTATTTGCCTTTTTAAAACTCTCCCTACTGTCTGCACTGCCTGTAGCTCTTGATATTGGATGTGTGTTGCTAAATGGTCTTAGCTTTATTTAGGCCCCATGTGTTAGGTTTATTTAATGTATTTGACCGGCTGGCGACATACATTCAATGTTCTGTTTCTTTTTTTTTTCACAAGCAGTGCAGGCACGTCCTGAGAAAGCCTTGTTGCTGTCGGGACGTTAAGCAATGTACAATCAATCAATCTTGAAAAAGTGCCCTGTTCTGGACTTGAATCGATCTCTTAAAATTTCAAAACGCAAACAGGTGCATTTCGGTGTAATGGCATGTACTCGCAAGATTGTCATGAGCCCATGCAGTCTGCAGATGCTCGATTTTAGGTCATCTCGGTGGTGATTATGTGGCACAAAATGTGTTGCACTTCTTTTCATATGTGGGTTACTATTTTTTTTCTTGCCATTTTTCAGCAAAGCAGATGTCTTGTGACATGTTTCATGGCCTCATTGGTACCAGCCTTTATGGGTTGTGGGTGTATAAAAACTGGCAAGTCAATCTTTTTACTGACTGACCACCACCACCATTCCTTTTGATGCTGTGATTCCTTGACTTGTGACTGAGCCATGGAATTCATGGATCTCCTGAAAAAGTGCCTGTTCTGGACTTGAATCAATCTCTTAAAATTTCAAAACGCAAACACATGCATTTTGGTGCAATGGCATGTACTTGCTAGATTGTCATGAGCCCATGCAGTCTGCAGATGTTCGATTTTAGGTTATCTCGGTGGTGATTATGTGGCCACACTGTAGATAGATACATATTTATGTGTTGTCTAAGATGTGAATTTTATTTCAGGTAAACTTTGTATTGAGGTGACCCCAACAGACAAGATTGCTTTTATCTCTGAGGAGCTGTGTATCGGATGTGGTATTTGTGCCAAGGTGAGCAAACATGAAAGTCTGTCTATTGTGTTCTCATTCAACTGTGACACATGACTGGCAGGGATGGTGAAAGTAAAAGAATTTAGAGTAACCAGCCAGTCTTAACCAGGCATGGGAATTGTCTGCCTAAAGGCAAATTTCCACCGAAATGATTTGCTCAGCCGCCGGAAAAAAAAAGTTGTCCGCCAAAGAAAAAAAATTGGGGTGCAAAAAGTAACTGAGCACCGGTCATTATACACTGCGAGGCCGCATTGGTTCAAGTGATATGCCGCCCGCTAGAGTTACGCGTCACCTATTGTGGCTTCAACGCAGTCGTTACTTTACCGTGCAAGCGGGCAATACAACACTGAATGCACCGTTTTCATGCTCGGCTTACCGTCTCGCGCACTGTACGTGTGGGGAAAATGGCGGCATCACGAGTTGTTGAAAATTGAAAATGGCGGTGAGAAAGGATATCGTTCAAGACAGAGTGCTGTTTAGTGTGCACCTGATCATGATCCGGTAAGCAACCCCCCCCCCCCCCCTAACCCCCCCCCTGTCGTTTGATTTTTTGGCCGCTGAAATGAAGGACCACGCTACTCCCACCACCCCTCCCCCCCCCCCCCCCCCCCCCCCCCCCCCCCCCCCGCCCCCTGTCGTTTGATTTTTTGGTCGCTGGAATGAGGACCACGTTGGAAATTTCAGACTATTTTCACTTTTCTAATTCCCATGCCTGCTTAACATTCCAGGATTGAAAAGTTTGTAGCAATGGACCAAAAATTAGTAGCGTGGGACAAATCACACGTCAAAATAAGATTCGTCGGCTCTGACTGCAGTAATATTCCGTAATGAAAGTTTGTTTAGGGATACTTCTGGAACTGGAAGTCACAAGTTTTACTAGGTACTGGCAGGGCTCGCCGCTGACCATCCGCAGCGGTGCCGCAACACGCATTTTACTCATCTTTGAAACAGCGATTGTACTAACAAAATGCTCGCTTACTGCAGTCAAATGCATACATCAATAAAGTTAAGCTATTTCTCTTTTTTAAAATGTCTTTCTTATTAATGGGAGTGCAGCCGATCATTTTCTGCGATTTTTTTTTAAAAAACGCACCCTCAGGCCTGAACGGGCTGTGTTGGCAACTGTACCGCGCGAACCTAAAATCAATCCCCTCAGGAAAACGACTTGCTACTCCTCTCCATGCAAGCTACACATCTAAAAATAGCACAATGCTATTGACCGAGTTCAGACCTACACATTGATATAAAGAAGTGTAATATTTTCTTAAATTTAGCCCAGTAATAGATTTTTTTGAAAAAAATAAATGCAATTTTCAGTATGATTTTCGAAAAATAACCCCTAGAAGGCTATACTTTTTGGAAAGCCCATGTTTTTCTCTTTAATTTTGACCAATCAGAAACGCGATAGCTTCAACGGAGAAGAGTAGCTTTGTCAAAAAGCGAGCCATCTCATTGGCCATTTCGCTTTCGTGTTATTCACAATGGCAGCCATGGCGCAGAGGTGCCTACCTTAAGCGCTGGCTCGTAATTTTACGCATTTTTGGCTCAAGTTACGCGAATACGACTAGCTCTTCCAAAATACGCAATTTATGTGGGGGGGTAAAGGGGAGGGGAGGGGGGGGTGAATTGTGGACTGAAGATCGGCGCGTTATATAGGTTCCCCAGCCTCTGGAACCAGAGACTATGTCACTGAGCTTTGGCGTGTAGTCTGCTAGACACTGACTAGCCAAGGCAGCAAGAATACTCGCACACAGCGCACCAAGCGTGCACTGAAACACTGAACTCTGACTCGCGCGTAGTAACTAGCGATAGCAGGGGGCTCCTCTGCTACAAATGCATGCAACATGTGCAGAAAGGACTTTGGTGTTGCTCACAGTGGTGCGTACAAAAGTATGATATTCAAAGACATTTGGAATCCGCTGGGCACAAGGCCAAGGCAGTAGTACATCCAAAGCTGACATAAATCACTTTTCCATTAACCCTTTCGGCCCAGCAAACTGCTGTACTGGTTGGCGGTCTCGTATACCGTGCAGCCCAGAAAACCGCTAGAGTGGTGTCCGGTGTTTATATCGCGCACCTGGTGATACGCAAGCCTCGCCGCGCGTGTGGTGACCTCGCCCGTCGCACTGACACATCATGTTTACACTACAGGGTCCTGACAGTGCGTGCGTACTTTTGTACGTGGTATGCAGTCAGCTTTGCGGTGCTAGCATACGCATTACGGTCGAAATGGTGAGTGAATGTGTAGATATTCGGAGTGATAATATTTTGTGTTTGGAGACATGGTTTCAAAAGCAGATAGCTTTGATGTATTGGGACACGTGTGCCCACCTACCGCGTGGCAGCATAACCACGTGTTGGCAGCGTCAGCTGGAGCGATCGACGGTTGAGGCACTGACAGCGGCAATGACCGTGACGTACAGCTTGATTCTGAAGCTGAATTTGGAGGTTCTAATTGATATTCCGTTCCTCTGATGCTACACCTTGGTGCACCTGTAGGTGACTCTGTGACTGTGGACACCGACACACATTGGTCACACGTGTAGTACGTGCATTGTCTTTACAACACTGGTACTTCCATCCGACCGTGTATGAGACACAACATCGTTCAATGCCGCTTATTACATGCTGTCTAGACTGTGGATATACCGTACAGTGGCAGGTGTAAACATTGACATCTGGCGACCAGGTAGGAGCCTTACAGTGTATCGGCATACTGGCCGAAATGCATGGACACTAATCTGTCGCAGTAACAGATGCCCTTTTTACTGATGCATGTTAAGTAACCTGTCATGCACGAAAGACATTTTTGGCTCACATGCGAAGTAAAAGTGAATATGTTCTGAGACTTTAACTTCTGGCATTTTCTCGGAGACTATTGAAGCTACAGTCTTCAAACTTGGCCCAAGGATACTTTGTGGCAAGACCTTTCTAAACATGCCAGTTTTAGTGACAGTTTCTTTCAAAGGTCAAGGTCACAGAGGATCAGGAAATATATCAAAAATAGCTATTTTGGGACATGTTCTCAAATACTATTCACAACTTCAAACCCAAACTTGGTACAAAGATACCTGATGAAAAGACCTTTATATGAACACTAATTTCGTTGATCCCTCGGAAAAGTCAAGGGGTCACAAGAGCTCAAGAAATATGTCTAAAATGACCATATTTTTTACCCCCCCCCCCCCCCCCCAAAAAAAAAAAAAAAAATTTTTTTCGCAAATACTGTTCACAACTTCAAACCCAAACTTGCTACAGCGATACCTGATATTGTGAATAAAATAGCTAATAGTGTTGATGAATGTCTTTATTTTAAATTTGTTTGCTGTGGTGTATTTTTTTCGTTGCGTGTTGCGCTGAAATGATTACACAAAATACACATTTTTAAGCAGCCCATTACACAAAATGGTCTAAGAGGGGTAGGCACCTCTGATGGCGTGCGATGAACACACGACGGTTTTGAGCAATCTCCAGCGTGATCTAGGTAAGAAATGCGTTTTTGTTTGCTTGATAATGGTTCTACAATGTGTTACTGTGACTTACCTAAGATTTGGGTAATGTTTGTGCGATAATTTGACGTAATGTGCATATTTCCACACCGGCCGTGGTCGGTTTTGTTCGAAGCCACGACCGCGTGCGGTGTGTGATACATCAGTCACAACTGCAGGCGTATGTTTACATCAAGAGAGAAAACACGAATGTAGGTAATAAAGTGGGGTTTTCTATACATGCTCGATTAATTCCATGAGTATATGGTGGTCTTAAAACGGGTAAAGTAGCGATCGAAAATGATGTGTTGAATGAGAGTCTAGACCGGAAGTGGGACCGTCGTCTGCTTGAAAAGTTGTTTCGCCTTCGCGTTATTGACTGTGAGAGATCAGTCACAACTGCAGGCGTATGTTTACATCAAAAGACAAAAAAACGAATGTTTGTAATAGAATAAGGTTTTCTAAACATGTTCAATAAATTCCATGGGTATATGGTGGTCTTAAAATGGGTAACGTAGCAATCAAAAATGATATGTCGAATGGAAGTCTAGACCGGAAGTGGGACCGTCCTCTGCTAGTAAAGTTGTTTCTTACTTACTCAGGCATCAGAACTGTCCGATTTTCGGCGATTTTCCGATTTTCCTGGCCCCTGTTCATGTGCTTAGTTAATAACACTTTTGACTTCTTATGTGCCAGGAAATGGCTTTAAATAACGTTTTCAGATTTTTTTTGGGGTGAACAGTTCTGATGCCTGTCACTTACGCCTGTCACCCCTACCCGGGTATAGGCCGTCGACGAGAGACCTCCAGCAACTCCTGTCCTGTGCTTCTCCTTCGATTCTACGCCAGGTGGTTCCCAGTCTCTTGATGTCTGCTTGGAGGTCTCGACGCCAGGAGTTTCTCGGCCTACCTCTTTTCCTCTTTCCCTGGGGGTTCCATGACAATGCCTGCCTAGTGATACTGGAAGCTGGCTTTCTCAGACTGTGACCGATCCATCCCCATCTTCTTCGCCCAATTTCATTCTCTGCTGTTATCTGCTCTGTTCTCTCCCAGAGTCTGACGTTGCTGATCTTCTCTGGCCAGTGGATTTTCAAAATTCTTCTAAGGCAACTGTTCATGAAGGTCTGTACTCTGTTGACTGTGGTGTTTGTCAATCTCCAAGTCTCTGCTCCATATAGGAGAACTGCTTTTACATTGGAGTTGAAAATCCGGACTTTGGTGTGTTGTGACAGCTCTCTGTAACTCCACACTTTTTTCAACTGGAGAAAGGCTGCTCTGGCTTTACCGATTCGTGCTCTGACATCTGCATCAGTGCCGCCTTTTTTGTCTATGATGCTCCCGAGATAGGTGAAGGACTCCACCTCCTCCAACGGGGTGCCAGCAAGCAAGACTGGTTCTTACCTGGTTGTGTTCAGCCTCATTGTCTTTGTTTTCTGTTTGTGAATGGTGAGGCCCACTTGGGACGAGATGTCAGCAAGCCTCGTGGTCTTGTCCTGCATTTGTTAATGAGTGTGGGACAGTAATGCCAAGTCGTCTGCAAAATCTAGGTCGTCAAGCTGTGTCCACAGTGTCCACTGTATTCCACTTCGTCTGTGCTCTGTGGTCATCTTCATGACCCAGTCTATGGCCAGTAGGAAGAGTAACGGAGACAGCAGACACCCCTGCCTGACACCGGTTCTGACCTGGAGCTCCCTGGTGAACTGCCCTTCGTGGATCACGCGACATGTCATGCCATCGTAGCTGCTCTTGATCAGGCGGACGAGCTTTGTGGGTACACCGTAGTGTCGTAGGAGTTTCCACAGAGTCTCTCGGTCCACACTGTCAAATGCTTTCTCATAATCCACAAAGTTGACGTACAGCGGGGAGCTCCACTCCAGAGACTGTTCCACGATGATGCAGAGAGTGGCGATCTGGTCTGTACATGATCGGTTCTTCCTGAATCCTGCTTGCTGGTCTCTCAGCTGGGGGTCAACGGAGCTCTTCATTCTCTCCAGGATGATCCTGTTGAAGACCTTTCCTGGTACTGACAGCAAGGTGATTCCTCTGTAGTTGGAACACTTGCTGAGGTCGCCTTTCTTGGGAAGCTTGATTAGGTACCCCTCCTTCCAGTCAGCCGGCATCACCTCCTCTTCCCAGATATTTCCAAACAGTGGGTACAGCATCTCCACTGTTGTCTCTAGGTCTGCTTTCAGAGACTCCGCTGGGATGCCATCTGGGCCTGCTGCTTTGCCGTTCTTCAAAAATGCCACTGCTCTCTGATCTCTTCCCGGCTGTCACAGCTGATGGGTAGGTCGGTCTCTGCCGGCTGGATGTCTGGGGGGGTCGGGTGGGCTAGGTCTGTTCAGTAACTCTTCAAAATACTCGGCCCATCTGTCGAGTTGGTCTGCTCTGTCTGCAATAGGCTTGCCTTCTTTGTCTTTTACTGGTCTTTCTGTGTGGCCATACTTGCCACCCCACCCGGGTCTGCCCTGGGGGACTTGGGTGGGGTTAGGTATTTTTTAGTTCCCAGGGTCACCCTGGTCAGCCCCACAGGGTGGGTTTTTCTCTCTATTCTGGGGCATGTGTTTCTGTCTACCCTTTGTCCATTCACCTGTATTTGCCTTTTTAAAACTCTCCCTACTGTCTGCACTGCCTGTAGCTCTTGATATTGGATGTGTGTTGCTAAATGGTCTTAGCTTTATTTATGCCCCATGTTGTAGGTTTATTTAACGTATTTGACCGGCTGGCGACATACATTCAATTTTCTGTTTAGTTTTTTTTCACAAGCAGTGCAGGCACGTCCTGAGAAAGCCTTGTTGCTGTCGGGACGTTAAGCAATGTACAATCAATCAATCAATCAACCATACTTGCCTGACAATCTTCTGGTAATGTCGTAGAGCTGTTTCATGTTGCCGCTGCCTGCTGCCTTTTCTGCCTCTGCTGCCAGGCTGTCTGTGTAGGCCCTCTTGTCTGCCCTGATACTCCTCTTCACCTCGCGGTTGGCTTCTGAGTATTCCCCCTGTGCCCTTACTTTGGCTGCTCTCGTGCGACTGTTGTTGACAACTGCTTTCTTCTGCTTCCTCACTTCTATCTTCTTCAAGGTCTGTGCCGACAGCCAGTCCTTGTGATGGTGTTTCCTGAACCCTACAGTGTCTTTGCAGGTTGAGTTCAGTGCCTCTCTAACTGCCTTCCACTGCTGCTCTGTGGTGACCGCCTCCTCTTTACTAGCTCCTGTAGCGCTTGAAACCGGTTGGACAGCACCAGTTTGAACTCTTCTCTAACTCCAGTTTCTCTCAGGAGGCCTACATTATAGCGCTGTCTTCTTGTTGTCTCTGTGCGGCTTTTCTTTAGCTTGAGCTTCATTCTTAAGGTAAGCAGATGGTGGTCTGAGGCGACATCTGCTCCCCTCCTCACTCGAACATCTTGAAGGGATCTTCTAAATTTCTTGCTAATGCAGATATGGTCTATTTGGTTCTCTGTTGTATGGTCAGGTGAGACCCAAGTTGCTTTGTGTATTCTTCTTTGTGGGAAGATGCTGCCTCCAATGACAAGTCGGTTTAGAGCACAAAAGTCTACAAACCTCTCCCCGTTCTCACTCATCTCCAAGCCTAGTCCCTGTCTCCCCATCACCTCTTCGTATCCAGTGTTGTCCTCCCCTATTTTGGCATTAAAATCGCCCATGACGATGGTGATGTCTCGCTCAGCACATTTGTCCAAGGCACTCTGGAGTCGGTCGTAGAACTCTTGTTTCTCTTCCTCGTCACTGTCATTAGTGGGCGCATAACACTGGAGCTTGAGCTTTTTCTTGGTTCTAAAGGCTGCTGTGATAATTCTTGGCCCAAGAGGTTCCCAGCCCATCAGCGCTTTCTGTGCCACTGGTGACAGCATGAATGCTACACCTTCTGAATGGGGGGCATTCTCCTCTTCATGACCTGAATACAGAATCATCTCCCCACTTAACAGCCTTTTCTGGCCAGACTGCGTCCATCTGGCTTCACTGATACCTAGCAGGGAAAGGTTGTACTTTTGCATTTCCGCTGCTATCTGGGCGGCCTTGCCGCTCTGGTACATGGTCTTGACGTTCTATGTGCCCATGGTTGTATCCCTGGATAGAGAGAGGCGGCTCGGTCCTGTGGCTTCCGAAGACTTCCGGCTTTCACCACAGGACGTCATAAGTCTTCTAGTAGAAGAACCTTCCTCCTCCAGGAAAGGAATTACTGTTAGTCTTTTCGTCAGCGTTTTTGTAGCTATTTCCTTTTTTGCAGTGTGGGGAAGCTACCCCCACGCCCAACCCCCTTACTAGGAGGACCAGGAGGTTTTCTGTCGGGGTCACCTTCCCTTAGACCATGTTGGTTCACGGCACCTTATTTCATTCAGTGCACCCCTCTCACGAGGGACCCCCTATCCACCACCCAGGGGACGCGCCTCAACGCCATATGGTCCCAGCGCGAGGAAAGTTGTTTCGCTTTCGTGTTATTCATTTTTTGTGACATACACTGCTTGAGATGGCCCCCTCGGACGTTTGTAAAGACCAAATAAGCAAATATGGTGAAATATTACCCCTCCCTTCGCTCTGCTCTGTCTGTCTCTCTCTCTCTGTGACATCATTGTTAACTGTCTAGGTGTTGTTAACTGTTTAGGTGTTGCATCAATTGTTAAGTGGATCCGCCTACCCGGCACTGGCCTCCACGTGGCGTAGGTGGGTAGTCCGCTCAGTCCCTGACTGAGTGGGCTAGCGGACGGGTGCCATCTTTGTCCAGGATTAGGACTTGATGTCAGCAGATATGTTGTTCAGCCTTTTCACTGGTCCGGTTTTTAAGGAGCTGTGCTAACCTAGGTCGTACCATGTTGGATTGGTCCTTAAAAATACTCGTGACTTTTTGGTCCTTTGGATCCCAAGTGTTTGCCGTGCTTGGAGACCCGTGTTGGGGGAGGAGAGGATCCTGGTGGCTGAGGTTCCCTTTGGGCTGCGGCTCACTGGTGCCAACACTCCACTTCGGCCTTGACTTCTACCTAAACGGGAGGCTAGTCGTACCGGCCTAGTCAATCGGCTCTTGTCACGTTGAGCCCTATCCCACTGTTGACATGCGGGTTGCTATACGGAGCACCATGCTATAGCTTCTGCTGCTGATTAGGTGCTTTACGCCAGTATTCCCCTGCATTCAACGGTGTGATAGAAGGCGATGGCTCAAACGGTTCAATCGGGCTTACCCCCTTGAGTATATCTTTCGGGCAGTCTCCATTGTGCGTCGGCTGGAGACCCGCCGACAGTTGCACTTTCCCTTGTTGGGCTCGGTGGCGGGCGGGGACCCCCGGGGGATGAATATCTCTACTAATATATGGATAAAACCAAAAAACCAAAACTAGCACAGAAACGACGCATAGACACCGACATTGCACATGACAGTGATTCAGACTGTGAGGAAGCGACGCCTCAGGCGTCGGCCGTATGGCCTCGCTTCCTCATTGTCCATAGCAAGGTGAAGGAGAAACCAGTTACCAAGCTGCATCCTTTTCTGGTGGGGGAGACCCTCAGGAGCCGTGTTGGCAGGCCTGACGCCCAGCGCCTCAGGTCTGGTGACTTGCTGGTGGAGTGCCGTACTCGGGCACACTCCAGCGGGCTACTGGGGCTCTCTTCCATCGGAGACACTCCTGTGGAAGTCACACCCCACAAAACTATGAATTCGTCAAGAGGCGTAATCAAAGATCAAGCTTTGGCAGAACTGTCAGAAGATGAACTTGTAAGAAACCTTAAGTCTCAGGGGGTGACTTGCGTCAGGCGCTTCGCTTCCAAGCGAGGTGGTGGGGAGATCCGTCTCCCTACCATCATCCTGACGTTTGGCACCCCCACCCCTCCTACTACCATCTGGGGAGGTTACTACTCCCTGAGAGTGAAAAAGTACGTCCCTCTTCCCCTCCGGTGCTTTAAGTGCCAAAAGTATGGCCATGGGCAGAAGACATGCCGTCAGGCAGAGGCTTCATGCGCCCGTTGCACTAGGCCCGGACACTCTGCTGAGTCCTGCACAGCCACCCCTCTGTGTGTGAATTGCCAGGGGGCGCATATGGCTTCGGATAAGAAATGCCCTCGTTGGATATCCGAGTGCAAGATTCAGCAGGTGCGTGTGAAGAAGGGGCTGTCCTTTCTGGATGCCAAAAAACTGGTTGAAGGCCCTGGTGCAGCTGCGGCTGCCCCAACCTCTAACACCTCAGTGTATACTTTTAGTGCAGCGGTGGCAGGCAAGCGCCCCACCAAAGACTTTTCATGTCAGACCCCAACTTCTTGGTTGGGGGCGGAGCCTCGGCTCATCTCGCCCCTGGAGAGTAACCCTCCTCCGGTGGTGACAAGGAGCCAGGGAACGCAGAAGGCGGACACTGCCGATCCGGTTGTGCCGCCTTCTGTTGCCCCTAAGCCTCAGCCCCCACCCAAACCTGTTAGTCAGTCAACTCCAAAGGCTTCTGGCTCTGGTCAGCCTTCTAAGGCCGCTAACTCTAGCGGCAGGAACGCTGCCCAGGACCAGAAGTCTAAGAAATCTATGGGACCGCTGTGCGCACGGGCCCAGAAGGGGAACACAGATGTGCCCCTTCAAAACAAATATGCTGCACTGGAGGAGCGGATGGAGGGAGTGGAAGTTGTTGTTGCTGATGCTGCGGCAGCTCCACCCCCTTCCTCTCCGAAGAACCAGAGGAGGCCCGGGAGCCGGCCCCCCTCTGTTTCTTCAACTCCTTCCAAGGTAAAGGAAAAAGGGGGGAAAAACTCCTTACCCCCAGATAAAACCTAATCATGTACTCTTTGCTTCAGTGGAATTGTCGTGGTTTTCGAGCTAACTTTGAGGAATTACGTCTTTTAGTCAAGTTCTATAACCCCTCAGTCATATCTCTTCAGGAGACTTACCTGAAGACTTCTGACCCTGTGTCTTTTAATGGTTTTAATGTTATACATAAAGGCTCTGATTCGGAGAGGCGCTCGGGTGGAGCGGCTCTTCTCATTAGTAGCCAAATTTTATGTAGCCCCGTTAGCATCGACACCTGTCTTCAGGCTGTCGCTGCTCGGGTTACCTTAAAAAAGACCATAACCATATGTAGTATTTACCTGCCACCATCACTGCGGGTCTGTAGCAATGATATTTTTAACTTAGTAGATCAACTGCCCCCTCCCTTTATTCTCATGGGGGATTTTAACGGTCATGCTCACCTTTGGGGTAGTGACCACTATGATGGCAGAGGTCAGATGTTAGAAGATGTTTTTTCTCAACTTAACCTATGTGTCTTTAACGATGGCTCACCTACATACTCTAACTCAGGTTCCGGATCTAGTTCTGTTCTAGACCTCACTGTGTGTGATCCTTCTCTCATGCTGGACTTTGACTGGAAGGTTCACGACGACCTGTGTGGTAGTGACCACTTCCCAGTAGTCCTGTCATCGGTCAGCTGTGAGGAGGATTCGCCGGTGGGGCGCTGGAATCTCAAGAAAGCTAACTGGTCTCTGTTTGCCTCTCTCTGTCAGTCTCGTCTTACAGAGGAGGTGGTCATGTCAGCTGAAGAACCTGTTTCTTGTTTTACTTCTATTTTGTTGGAGGTTGCAGGTGAAACCATCCCTAGAACTTCCACATCACTCCCTCGGAAGCCAAGAGTACCATGGTTCAATGAAGAGTGCCGCAAGGCCCAAACAATGCGCAAATCTGCTCAGCGACGTGCATTTCGTAATCCGTCGCAAGCAAATATTTTAACCTTTAAAAGACAGCGGGCGAAAGCCCGTTATATTTTTAAACGTGAACGCCGTGCTTCCTGGAGACGCTTCGTCTCATCTTTATCTTCTAGGACTCCGTCCCAAAAAGTCTGGAAGGCTGTTCGAAGAATTAGGGGCAGGGGTGGCTCGGCTTCTGTCGGCCATCTTAGAGATGGTGCCAGTTTGGTCACAGATAAAAAGGCTGTGGCCAATTTGCTTGCCTCCACCATTGCCCATAATTCTTCAACAGAGCATTATTCACCTTTCTTCCAGAGAGAGAAGGAGAAGCGAGAATCTTGTGCTTGTGATTTTATATCGGATAACTTGGAAGACTATAATGCCCCTTTTACGTTTTCAGAATTGCAGCAAGCCATGCAGAAATGTACTGACTCTGCTGCTGGATTAGATACCATCCATTATCAGCTCATAACACATCTGCCTGAGGATTCACTCCTTGTACTTCTCAAGGCCTTTAACCATATCTGGATAACCGGTCATTTTCCGCCATCTTGGCGCCAGGCTGTGGTTGTGCCAATTCCCAAGCCGGGTAAGGATCCTTCCGACCCGGGCAACTACCGGCCAATAGCTTTGACATCATGTTTATGTAAAACTATGGAACGCTTGGTCAACGCCCGACTGGTGTGGCATCTTGAGTCACAGGGTCTCATCACAGACCTCCAGTGCGGTTTCCGGCGCTTCCGTAGTACAACTGACCATCTAGTCCGCTTTGAGTCTTTTATCCGAGATGCTTTTGTCAACAAGCAGCATGTCTATGCAATTTTCTTTGATCTTGAAAAGGCATATGACACGACCTGGAAGCATGGTATAATGTCTGATTTGTCGGACATGGGTTTTAAAGGGCATCTGCCCGTTTTTATTCACAATTTTTTGTCCAACAGGTCGTTCCATGTCCGTGTGGGCTCCACCCTCTCCGACTCCTTTGAACAGGAGATGGGTGTCCCGCAGGGCAGTATTCTATCTCCTGTTTTATTTAGCATTAAAATAAATAACATTGTAAAGGCCGTCAAGGATGATTCTGAATGCTCTTTGTTTGTGGACGACTTTGCTTTGTGTGCACGAGGTCGAGGACTTGCGTCCCTTGAGAGGCGCTTGCAGCTGTGCGTTGATCGCATCCAGGGGTGGGTGTCTCTCAATGGATTCAGATTCTCGCCCTCCAAGACAGTCTGTGTGCATTTTACTAACCAGACGAAATTTTTTCCAGAACCTAGCCTGAGCATTGCTGGAGTGCCAATTAAGGTGGCTGAAGAGGCTAAGTTTTTGGGGGTCATCTTTGACAAAAGATTGACCTTCTGCAACCATGTTAACTACCTTAGAACCTCTTGTCGGAAGGCCCTCGACATTCTTCGTGTCGTTGGTCGTACTGACTGGGGTGCAGACCGCATCGTCTTACTTCGACTGTACCGGGCCCTTGTTCGGTCCAAACTGGATTACGGCTCTGTGGTATATGGCTCGGCTTCCAAGTCTGTTCTGCAGCGTCTGAACACAATTCACCATCAAGGTCTGCGCATATGTCTGGGAGCCTTCAGGACATCTCCAGTTCCTAGTCTGTATGCAGAGGCAGGGGAGCCTTCTCTCAGGCTCCGCCGCATCCGCCTCATGCTCAGCTACGTTCTGAAGCTGAAGGCCCATCCAGAAAATCCTGCCTATGATTGTGTTTTTAACCCGTCGTTTGCAGAGATTTACGATGCCCATCCGGGAGCTGTCCGTCCACTTTCCTTCCGTGTCCGACCTCATCTGCAGGCGGCCGGAGTGGACCTGGACAAAGTTTCGGAATCTCTGCAACACGTCACTCCACCCTGGCTACTACCAGTTCCTGACATCTTGCTGGACTTGACTGCCCACAAGAAGGATTGTACTCCACCAGCCATATACCAACAGAGCCTCAATGAACTCCTTTCAATTTTTCCTGGCTATTGTCGTCTTTATACGGATGGGTCCAAGTCTGAGGATGGAAGAGTGGCTGCGGCTGCAGTGTCCTCTCGCCATCCTAGACGCCCATTTAAGCTCCGTCTCCCTGACCATTCCTCTGTATTTAGTGCAGAACTGCAGGCCATTCTGCTAGCACTCAAGCATGCCTATCAGTCTCGGGAAAGGAACTTCCTGATTCTGTCTGACTCTCTTTCTGCCCTGCAGGCCCTTCAGGGCGCGGGAACAGACCATCCACTGCTGGTGCAGATTAGAGAGCTCTACGCGGACTTGATGAAGGAATATTATGACATCATTTTTATTTGGGTCCCAGGCCATGTGGGCATCGAAGGCAACAGAATCGCAGATTCTGCTGCCAACAGTGCCCGCAGTGACCCTGTCCCTGACACACAGACTGTCTATAGTGATTTTAAACCTGTTATTAGTGCGTACATAGCCCGCGAGTGGCAGTCCGAGTGGGACAAAGAGGAAGGGAACAAGCTTCATGAAGCTCTTCCTAAGTTGTCTGACAGTCTACCTTTCCGCTGCGGCAGCCGCCGTGAGGAGACTGTCCTTGCTCGGCTCCACATCGGGCACACATATGTTACGCACTCTTACTTACTTAAACAGGATGAGCGTCCATGGTGTTTTGCCTGTGATGAGCAGTTTTCTGTTCGACACTTTTTGCTGTATTGTGCTGACCTAATTGACACCAGATATAAACACTTCACAGCAGACTCCTTGAAGGTTTTGTTCCGGGATGTTCCCCCGGACAAAATCTTCAATTTTTTGAGAGAATGCAATATTTTTAACAAGATCTGAGCATTCATAGACTATGTGAATTTTTTTATTTGCCCTTTTTGAGAGTCTGTAGACGTTTCTTTTCCAGACATGTGCGACATTTTAGCCTGAGATTTTTAATCTATATTTACATCTTGTCTTAAGACCTTGCTTTTAGTCTGGCTGACCAGATTTTTACCCATCCCGCCGTGAGATGGCCTTAGTCGCCTGCTCGGCGTTAAACCCAAATAACTAAACTAAACTGTTAAGTGGATCCTGTGTTGTTTCCAATTGCAGAAATTTCTTCACAATTCTTAGATTTGGAGATAGTGTTTATCCACACTGGTAAAGGAAGAAGGAAGAACATTGAGGCATCAGTGAATAACAAACTATTGCTCCAGGGACACCTGAAGATGCGACATGAAAAATCATGGAGGGAGACAGACATTCGTCCATTCGCATTCTTGGACAAGATGACATTCCTGGACAGCATGCAGGATGTCACAGCAAGGCTGCGTGCGATGTGGAGAGATTGGCTTATTAATGAATGGTTTGCAGAAAGCATCTCAATAGTCATGCGTTTGCCAGTACGCGTTTGGAAAGGGGGGGGGGGGGGGGGGAGCTGATGTTTATGTAGGGGTGGGGTGGGGGTAAAAATAAGGTGGTTTACAATTATTGCTTTCTTTTACTTAAAAGAGCTTTAAAAACTTAGCAAAACACAGTTTGAATTTTTAAAATTTGGCAAGAAATGACCGAGATACGCTATTTTTAAGTTTTTACACTCGGGACGGCCATTCGGCCGCCTTGTAAAACTCACTTTTCAGCTTTTTTAGAGCGGCAGCGTTGTAAAAGTTACAGGCTTATGGACCTGAAAAAAATTGGGCTTCTTCTATATTATATAGAGATACAATTCTGAAATTCTGGGATGTCTGTGCTCAATATCTTTTGTGTTAGGCTGGCCTAAACTGGGCAAACTCTTACTGTCGACCGATTTTGGGTAAAAACTGCGGAATATTTGCCGTACATTTTTTGCCCATAACTTTTGAACCAATAAAGATAGAAAGATAATTTTTTTTGTGTTGTGTTCTGTTTGTTCTCCTCTATAACAATATGTAGATACTTTATTGCTTATGTGATATTGAAATTTTGACCTGCCAGTACCTAGTTGTACGTGAATTTTATGTTTAGTCATGAAATTATGGGAGTTTTAACCCTTTTTGGGTCACATGCAAAGCAAAAGTGAGCATGTTTTGGGCCAGTGGTCTGCCGTCGTCCGTGGTAAACTTTAACGATGGAATTTTCTCGGAGACTATTCAAGGCAGATTCTTCAAACTTGGCCCAAGGATACTTTGTGGCAAGACTTTTCTAACCTTACCAGTTTGAGTGACCTCTCACAAAGGTCAAGGTCACGGGATCAGGAAATAGGTCCAAAATAACTATTTTGACATAATTTATTTTTTCTCAAATACTATTCACAGCTTCAAACCCAAACTTGATACAAAGATAACCTGATGGTAAGACCTTTTTATGCATGCTAATTTGGTCCCTCGGAAAGGTCAAGGGTCACGAGCTCAGGAAATACGTGAAAAATAGCCATATTTTGACAAAAGATGTTTTTTTCTCATATACTATTTATAACTTCAAACCCACATTTGGTACAGAGATACCTGATGGTAAGACCTATCTATGAATACTAATTTGGATTACCCCTCGGAAAGGTCAAGGGTCACGAAGGGCTCCGGAAATAGGTCCGAAGTGGCCATATTTTGACAAAAGATGTTTTTTCTCAAATACTATTCTCAGCTTTAAACCCAAACTTGCTACAGAGATACCAGATGGGAAGACCTTTCTATGCACACTAAATTGGTTGATCCCTCGGATTATACATTGCTTAACGTCCCAACAGCAACAAGACTTTCTCAGGAAGTGCCTGCACTGCTTGTCAAAAAAAAAAACTAAACAGAATATTGAATGTATGTCCCCAGCCGGTCCAATACGTTAATAAACCTATGACATGGGGCCTAAATAAAGCTAAGACCATTTAGCAACACACATCCAATATCAAGAGCTACAGGCAGCGCAGATAGTAGGGAGAGTTTAAAAAAGGAAAATACAGTTGAATGGACCAAGGGTAGACCGAAACGCATGCCCCAGAATAGAGGGAAAAACCCACCCTGTGGGGCTGACCAGGGTGGCCCTGGGAACTAAAGTCAAGGGTCACGAGAGCTCAGGAAATAGGTGAAAAATGGCCATATTTTGACAAAAGATGTTTTTTCTCAAATACTATTCACAACTTCAAACCCAAATTGGTACAGAGATACCTGATGGTAAGATCTATTTATGCATACTAATTTGGATGACCCCTTGAAAAGGTCAAGGGTCACAAGAGGCTGGCAAATGTGTAAAATGCCGATTAAAAAAAAAAAATTGTAGGTATTGCCAACATTTTTGCGAATTTTTCAGCCAAATTTGGGACAAAGATAGCTGCTGATAAGACCTTCCTATGCATACTAATTTAGTCAACTCATCACAAAGGTCAAGGGGGTTGACAGATGTGTGAAAAATGCTTACATTTTCAGAAAAACATGGATTTTGCTGCTGCAGAAGCCAGCCCTTGTCACAAAGGTTACACATGTAAATCAGTCATACACGTGACAAGGGCTGGCTTTTGCAGCAGCAAAATCCATGTTTTGATGAGTCGACTAAATTAGTATGCTTTAAGGCTCTCTGAGTCTTAGGAAAGTATTTCGTCAAGTTTCAAGCTTGTATGTACATAAATATCGGAGATTCTCTTGTTTACATAGATACGCACATCATACACACAAGCACTCGACGCTTCGCGTCAAATGTACTTTTAGCAGCGAGGTTAGCGTAACTAGACATGACGTAATTTTTATTTTGTTACTTCAATTGTGAGAGGTTTAGGCCTGCCGGCCTTTGACATCATGGTCATGCTATTAAATTCGCCCCACCGCGACTCATCCTAAAAAGTCCCTTCTATAATGGAAGGGACTTAAAAATCAGCCTCAGGATGTAATGGTTTAAAGATTCATGACCATGACTGACATTTTTAATGTGTGAAAATTTATGTTCTTTTGTTATTATGACTTTTTTGTAGGCATGCAAAACAATGTTTTTCAGAAATGCCCATTTGAGGCCATTTCAATCATCAACCTGCCAAGCAACCTTGAGAGGGAGACAACTCATCGCTACAGTGCCAACTCCTTCAAGTTGCACAGGTAACGTGATTGAGCATCTTCTGCAGGTCTCAAGTGCAGGTTACAAGTTTTTAGTGTATAGTGAAAAACGTGCATTGTTTGTTGAAATGGTGCGTGTAATCTGTTGTAAAAGTACTGAAGTGTTTCACCAGAATTTACAAATCCGAAAGTGGCTGATGTGAGCTTTTTATATTGACCACACGGCAGTTCACCCTTCTCTGAATTCCTCTGTTTAGTTGGGCTCTGTGCCAGCCGTGACCCACTTCACTGATAAGTGCGCGCGGGTCATAGCAGGCTCCAGCCTAGCTGCTGGCGGGAAGCGTTGAGCTCTTTGTTCCCTGTTGAAGTCTGTCAGGCATGTGATAAGTTTAGTCTGTTTATAACTTATTATTACCGTGGCTAAAAAGTTTCAATTGTAAATATCTTTATGTAATACTATGCTTGAAATTGTCCTCTTCAAGCTCATATAAGTTTGGTTTGATGAACCTCTTCGAATTCTGTGCTTATTACTTGATTAAAACGTGTGTAGTTCGAGGAACTTTCCTTCCGCTGTAGACAGCAGTGCTTGTGTGTAAAAAACTTGTTTTCTGTGCCGGATGTATCACTCCAATGTGTACCCTTATCTGATGCATATATGTAAAGTATAGCTTGTTAAAGCCATAGAGAATGAACATTCCTTTCCAAGACATTTGGAAGCAGTGAATTCTTTGTGTAGACTTTGTGGTAGAAGGTCTAGGCGAGCAGTCAAAGACAAAAACAAATCCGTGTTTTTGTGCACTAAATCACAGCATATTAGTGACCCTGTAGACACTCATTTTAAGCTATTTTAATGTGACACTAAACCGGAACTGAATCTCTTAATAGCAAACAGTAAACCTCTGCTTTGTGCATTGTTTTTAAACTGTGCTAAAATTGTGATATTGTTAAAAACATTGTATCGGTGAAATTCGCATACTTCATGTCGGCGTGCTCTGAATGGATTACCGTTTTCACTTGGCCCACCAAACCGGCTTTAGCAGGACTCGGGTATGTGGTTCATGAAGATTTTAGCATGGGATATGCCAGTTAAGACATCTGTTGACAGCACTGACTTCGTCTGAACTTTCCAAAAACTTTGGTTTTTGAACTGTGATGTGATCAAAAGTATGATAAACTAACGGAAGGCTGCATCTAATCCGTCTCCTAGTCATACTTTGAGCCAGTGCACGACAAACATCCACGCAGATTACCCCAGCATGTTTGGTGTCCAAAGATAGTACAATTTCTCCTCTACAAGACGACTTATGTTCAAATAATCACAATTCCGGTTTACAGACATCATCTGTAATTTACAGCTTATTCGCCGATGTATGCAGCAGAGGCTAACAGCTAATCGGGGTCAAGCACAGTAGTACTGTAAACAAAGACGGCTGCTGCGCTATTCGCATCCCCTGCGGAAGCGAGACCGCATAACTGGTGCCTTATCAGTGATGGTATTTAGCGCGCTGATAGTAAGGGGACTGTGACAGACCCAGCCGGGAAGAGATCAGAAAAGCAGTGGCATTTTTGAAGAATGGCAAAGCAGCAGGGCCAGATGGCATCCCAGCGGAGTCTCTGAAAGCAGACCTAGAGACAACAGTTGAGATGCTGTACCCACTGTTTGGAAAGATCTGGGAAGAGGAGGTGATGCCAGCTGACTGGAAGGAGGGGTACCTAATCAAGCTTCCCAAGAAAGGCGACCTCAGCAAGTGTTCCAACTACAGAGGAATCACCTTGCTGTCAGTACCAGGAAAGGTCTTCAACAGGATCATCCTAGAGAGAATGAAGAGCTCCGTTGACCCCCAGCTGAGAGACCAGCAAGCAGGATTCAGGAAGAACCGATCATGTACAGACCAGATCGCCACTCTCCGCATCATCGTGGAACAGTCTCTGGAGTGGAGCTCCCCGCTGTACGTCAACTTTGTGGATTATGAGAAAGCATTTGATAGCGTGGACCGAGAGACTCTGTGGAAACTCCTACGACACTACGGTGTACCCACAAAGCTCGTCCGCCTGATCAAGAGCAGCTATGATGGCATGACATGTCGCGTGATCCACGAAGGGCAGTTCACCAGAGAGCTCCAGGTCAGAACTGGTGTCAGGCAGGGGTGTCTGCTGTCTCCGTTCCTCTTCCTACTGGCCATAGACTGGGTCATGAAGATGACCACAGAGCACAGACGAAGTGGAATACAGTGGACACTGTGGACACAGCTTGATGACCTCGATTTTGCAGACGACTTGGCATTACTGTCCCACACTCATCAACAAATGCAGGACAAGACCACGAGGCTTGCTGACATCTCGTCCCAAGTGGGCCTCACCATTCACAAACAGAAAACAAAGACAATGAGGCTGAACGCAACCAGGGAAGAACCAGTCTTGCTTGCTGGCACCCCGTTGGAGGAGGTGGAGTCCTTCACCTATCTCGGGAGCATCATAGACAAAAAAGGCGGCACTGATGCAGATGTCAGAGCACGAATCGGTAAAGCCAGAGCAGCCTTTCTCCAGTTGAAAAAAGTGCGGAGTTCCAGAAAGCTGTCGCAACACACCAAAGTCCGGATTTTCAACTCCAATGTAAAAGCAGTTCTCCTATATGGAGCAGAGACATGGAGATTGAAAAAACCACAGTCAACAGAGTACAGACCTTCATGAACAGTTGCCTTAGAAGAATTTTGAAAATCCACTGGCCAGAGAAGATCAGCAACGTCAGACTCTGGGAGAGAACAGAGCAGATAACAGCAGAGAATGAAATTGGGCGAAGAAGATGGGGATGGATCGGTCACAGTCTGAGAAAGCCAGCTTCCAGTATCACTAGGCAGGCATTGTCATGGAACCCCCAGGGAAAGAGGAAAAGAGGTAGGCCGAGAAACTCCTGGCGTCGAGACCTCCAAGCAGACATCAAGAGACTGGGAACCACCTGGAGTAGAATCGAAGGAGAAGCACAGGACAGGAGTTGCTGGAGGTCTCTCGTCGACGGCCTATACCCGGGTAGGGGTGACAGGCGTAAGTAAGTAAGTAATAGTAAGGGGAAGGAGGCTGCCTCGCTATCTCGGTGCTCTCGCGAAGCCGATCTCTAAGTGTGCTGGCGCGCGCTGGCGGGCATAGAGCTGAAAACTAAAGAGCATAGGTTAAACTGCCGTGACTACCTTGTTATACAAGGAAGGCAGTGTAATATAAACCCTTTCAATGCCGGTGGACACAGATTGTTTTTGGTCTTCGTTAATCCAAGGCCAAAGAGCCACAGCCATATCGGGAACATGAATTGCAAGTTGTGCCAGCAAGAAGCATAGATCCTTACGAGCCCCCACACCTGCGGGGGCTCGTGAGAATCTATGTCTCTTGCAGTTGGGTTATGGTCTCCTTTATCTCAGCAGTCAAGGGGTTAACCCTTTTAGTCCTGGGACCCTGCAGCAGCAGATGGGATTGATCATGATAATTCAAGGGTAGTGCCAGATGAGCACTGGTGCCTTCAGGCGCCAAGCTTGTCTGGCTGTACCTTTGAATTGTCATGACCAAGCCATCTCCTACAACTGGTAAATAGTCAGTAGACAACACCGACAAAATTTGAGAGATGGGACCTTGGGGCTGAAAGGGTTAAAAGTAAACGTCAGATTTTAAAAAAAATCTTGGAAATGTGCTGCTTTAAAAAAAAAATTCTTGTTAACAGCGAGTCTTTAACATTTTCTTTCACTTTCTGCTTGTAGATTGCCCACCCCACGTCCTGGTGAGGTTCTGGGGTTGGTGGGAACCAATGGAATAGGGAAGTCCACAGCTCTCAAAATCCTGGCAGGGAAACAGAAACCTAACCTGGGCAGGTTCAATGTAAGTTGTGTAACATTTCCACGTCACTTTCTGTGAATGATCTTAGCTTGTTTATGCTGATGTTTGATTCCTTGCCTATGGAACAAACATTTACTTGGGCAGCAGCTCTACTCTAACTCGTTCTACCCTGACACGGAGATACCCGTAAATGCACGTCCAGCAGTTCCTGACCAACTACGGATTTATAGCTGTAATTGGCAGTCCTGAAACTGCATCCCTTCTTATTTGGTTTGTAGTGGTTCCTAATTGGAACTGGTAGCTTTAGCCACTTCTTTGTTCTTCCTCGCGTTCTTGTGGCAAGTTTGAACGGTTTTCTCAGCCTTTTTTGCAGATTTTTGTACTCTTCTTTGACAATGGCGAGGCATTCACGGATTTGAATGCTAGTCAGGCTGCTGAGTTTATAATGAATTACGGCAGCAAAGAAAACGATAATCTGATCGACTGTGAAGTTGACTTAAAAGAGTCCAGTGACTCTGAGAATAAATTGAATGGTGATCAGCCTCAACCGTCAACTTCCCGAGGCAGAAACCGAGGGAATTCGACTCGAGACTCGAGATTTAGGGAAATGTTTACTCTTGAAAATGCCTTTATTTACAAGCAAAATTGCAGAAATAAACATCTCTTAGTTCTTTCTGGTGTCAGTAAACATAAAACACAGGACAGATAAGTTTTTTAAGTTTATTTTTCTGTACTGTCCCAAAAGTTGGTTGTGATAGGTCCAGTGGTTTTAAAGTTGTAGCATTTTTTGGTGAGGCAGCCATAATTATTTTTAGCTGGTCCAGAGGGCAAAATTGTTGGCTGGACGGCTGGGGTAGAAAGCGTTAACAAAAGTTGTGTTTAAACTTTGTACTGCTTTTTGTCCATTTGTCTGATCTCATAGTCGTTGCCTCGCAGATATGAATGGTAAGCACAGACCTAATCTGTGCAGTCAATGTAGGTTGTGTTTTTATTTTTCCACAATCATCGTTGACAGTTCTTCAGTCCTGGAGATGGCGGTCTTCAGTCCTGGAGATGGATTCCGCTTTTCCAAACTCCCAGTTGAATTTCAGCTTTTTGGTTCACAGAGGACAGTCCTTCAGTCAGCCTATTTCAACGAATGCAGGGGCTCATGAGAATGAATGTCTCTTGCACATAAGCCTTTTCATCCTGATACAGTACACCCATTGTTTAAAATAAATTTGACTGATAGTTCAAGGGTGGTGCCAGAATAGCTTGGCGCCTGAGGAGCCAAGCTATTCTGGCACCACCCTTGAACTAAAACAGTTTATCTATCTCCTGATCTGTAATGTAGCCTTCATAGGACAGTAAGCACATTTTACAAAATCAGCCTCAGGATGTAATGGGTTAAAGATGAAATTTCATCTTCATGATCATGACGGTATGCAAATGTATTTGAAAGTTTCAAGGGACACCCAGTAAATACAGTAGCCTTTGCTTGTGGCAAGTTCGGATATAACAACACTTGAATGGGACATGTATGTAAACTACTTTACTTCAGTATACCAAATGAAACCCCTGGTGTCTTGTTATTGGGAGTTCACTGAACCCCAGAAGCAAATTGTCTGTGGGTCTACGACGGCTTCAGTTGGCCCGTTCTCAGCCACTGCGGCTGTCGTGGGCCTGAGGACCATTGCTTACTGGTATTGGCTGAGATTGGCATACTTTTTTTTTGTCCTGGTTACTTCATTTTCACTGTGCTAATGTAAAAGAAATCTGTGTTCAGGACCCCCCTGACTGGACGGAGATCCTGGCTTACTTCCGTGGGTCTGAGCTGCAGAACTTCTTCACCAAGATCTTGGAGGACGACCTCAAGGCCCTCATCAAGCCACAGTACGTCGACCAGATTCCCAAGGCTGTCAAGGTTAGTCTTTCTTTCTTCTCACAAGTCTCCTCATCCCATTTCAGCACCATTTGTGATAAACAGCATTTCACCAGTGTTGATTCTAGAGCGCGTTTTGCGCGATTTCTCGCAATATTATGCTCCAAATCGCAAAAAAACACCGATAGCGTGGCCGAAGAATCGCAGAAAAAAGAAACTGGACACTTTTTTTGCACGAGCAGCGCGGCCTCACTGCTGCTGCGTAAAAGCCTGCTCGAGCGTCTTGGTGCAGTGTGGCCTGAGTCGAGCCAGGGCACTATTATTCACCTGTTTAACACGAACACAGATTCCATTCACAGAAAACCAATTCACGTGTCGCTCTCGCGCTGTGGAAGTACACATGACAGAGCGAACTCTAGTCTGTGATTGGCTGAATAGCCTTCGACTGTTGTAATCTGTCTTCTCATTGGCTAGCATTTCTGTACTGTATTCATGTTGTATCATTCGTGTACCAACACAACCCTTTTACCGATGCGGGATTGTACTTCAGCCTGTGTTGCTTTTACTTGAGGATTGTAACTTAGTATGGATTTTACCTGATGGATTTACATTAAATCCTCGCGCTGGGACCATATGGCGTTGAGGCACGTCCCCTGGGTGGTGGATAGGGGGTCCCTCGCGAGAGGGGTGCACCGAATGAAATAAGGTGCTGTGAACCAACATGGTCTAAGGGAAGGTGACCCCGACAGAAAACCCCTGGTCCTCCTAGTAAGGGGGTTGGGCGTGGGGGTAGCTTCCCCACCCTACAAAAAAAGAAATAGCTACAAAAACGCCGACGAAAAGACAAACAGTAATTCCTTTCCTGGAGGAGGAAGGTTCTTTTACCAGAAGATTTATGACGTCCTGTGGTGAAAGCCGGAAGTCTTCGGAAGCCACAGGACCGAGCCGCCTCTCTCTATCCAGGAACACAACCATGGGCACATGGAACGTCAAGACCATGTACCAGCGGAAATGCAAAAGTACAACCTTTCCCTGCTAGGTATCAGTGAAGCCAGATGGACGCAGTCTGGCCAGAAAAGGCTGTTAAGTGGGGAGATGATTCTGTATTCAGGTCATGAAGAGAATGCCCCCCATACAGAAGGAGTAGCATTCATGCTGTCACCAGTGGCACAGAAAGCGCTGATGGGCTGGGAACCTCTTGGGCCAAGAATTATCACAGCAGCCTTTAGAACCAAGAAAAAGCTCAAGCTGAACGTCATCCAGTGTTATGCGCCCACTAATGACAGTGATGAGGAAGAGAAACAAGAGTTCTACGACCGACTCCAGAGTGCCGTGGACAAATGTGCTGAGCGAGACATCACCATCGTCATGGGCGATTTTAATGCCAAAATAGGGGAGGACAACACCGGATACGAAGAGGTGATGGGGAGACAGGGACTAGGGGAGATGAGTGAGAACGGGGAGAGGTTTGTAGACTTTTGTGCTCTAAACCGACTTGTCATTGGAGGCAGCATCTTCCCACACAGAAGAATACACAAAGCAACGTGGGTCTCACCTGACCATACTACAGAGAACCAAATAGACCATATCTGCATTAGCAAGAAATTTAGAAGATCCCTTCAAGATGTTCGAGTGAGGAGGGGAGCAGATATTGCCTCAGACCACCATCTGCTCACCTTAAGAATAAAGCTCAAGCTAAAGAAAAGCCGCACAGAGACAACAAGAAGACAGCGCTATAATGTAGGCCTCCTGAGAGAGACTGGAGTGAGAGAAGAGTTCAAACTGGTGCTGTCCAACCGGTTTCAAGCGCTACAGGAGCTAGTAAATGAAGAGGAGGCGGTCACCACAGAGCAGCAGTGGAAGGCAGTTAGAGAGGCGCTGAACTCAACCTGCAAAGACTCTGTAGGGTTCAGGAAACACCATCACAAGGACTGGCTGTCGGCACAGACCTTGAAGAAGATAGAAGTGAGGAAGCAGAAGAAAGCAGTTATCAACAACAGTCGCACGAGAGCAGCCAAAGCAAGGGCACAGGAGGAATACTCGGAAGCCAACCGCGAGGTGAAGAGGAGTATCAGGGCAGACAAGAGGGCCTACACAGACAGCCTGGCAGCAGAGGCAGAAAAGGCAGCAGGCAGCGGCAACATGAAACTGCTCTACGACATCACCAGAAGATTGTTGGGCAAGTATGGCCATACAGAAAGACCAGTAAAAGACAAGGAAGGCAAGCCTATTGCAGACAGAGCAGACCAACTTGACAGATGGGCCGAGTATTTTGAAGAGTTACTGAACAGACCCAGCCCACCTGACCCCCCAGACATCCAGCCAGCACAGACCGACCTACCCATCAGCTGTGACAGACCCAGCCGGGAAGAGATCAGAAGAGCAGTGGCATTTTTGAAGAACGGCAAAGCAGCAGGGCCAGATGGCATCCCAGCGGAGTCTCTGAAAGCAGACCTAGAGACAACAGTAGAGATGCTGTACCCACTGTTTGAAAACATCTGGGAAGAGGAGGTGATGCCGGCTGACTGGAAGGAGGGGTACCTAATCAAGCTTCCCAAGAAAGGTGACCTCAGCAAGTGTTCCAACTATAGAGGAATCACCTTGCTGTCAGTACCAGGAAAGGTCTTCAACAGGATCATCCTGGAGAGAATGAAGAGCTCCGTTGACCCCCAGCTGAGAGACCAGCAAGCAGGATTCAGGAAAAACCGATCATGTGTAGACCAGATCGCCACTCTCCGCATCATCGTGGAACAGTCTCTGGAGTTTTATAACAAACCAAGGGGAATTACTCAGCGCTGGACAGAACAGTTAGATCCCCTGCCCCCGCCTATCAAGCACCCATTCGCCAGCCCACAGAGAAATACGCAGGTATAGAACAAGACGATCATCTACATCCCTAAAAAAGGATGCATCAGGTCTCTTATATAACCCATGTCTTTCTCCGGAACTTAGGAAGTAGGCAGGAGAAACATACATACACAAACACGAAGGTGCATTACTATATGTGGTCGGGTAAATACCCTGAATTCCCACAGTAGATGCACAGAACATTACACAACAATGTAACGATACAAATTTGCCTCGAGTTATACTGAGATACTCACAAACCAGATAGGTGAGGCTAGCGCTGGCAGAATTTTATAACAAACCAAGGGGAATTACTCAGCGCTGGACAGAACAGTTAGATCCCCTGCCCCCCGCCTATCAGGCACCCATTCGCCAGCCCACAGAGAAATACGCAGGTATAGAACAAGACGATCATCTACATCCCTAAAAAAGGACCTGATGCATCCTTTTTTAGGGATGTAGATGATCGTCTTGTTCTATACCTGCGTATTTCTCTGTGGGCTGGCGAATGGGTGCCTGATAGGCGGGGGCAGGGGATCTAACTGTTCTGTCCAGCGCTGAGTAATTCCCCTTGGTTTGTTATAAAATTCTGCCAGCGCTAGCCTCACCTATCTGGTTTGAGACTCTCTGGAGTGGAGCTCCCCGCTGTACGTCAACTTTGTGGATTACGAGAAAGCATTTGACAGCTTGGACCGAGAGACTCTGTGGAAACTCCTACGACACTACGGTGTACCCACAAAGCTCGTCCGCCTGATCAAGAGCAGCTACGATGGCATGACATGTCGCGTGATCCACGAAGGGCAGTTCACCAGGGAGCTCCAGGTCAGAACCGGTGTCAGGCAGGGGTGTCTGCTGTCTCCGTTCCTCTTCCTACTGGCCATAGACTGGGTCATGAAGAGGACCACAGAGCAGAGAAGAAGCGGAATACAGTGGACACTGTGGACACAGCTTGACGACCTCGATTTTGCAGATGACTTGGCATTACTGTCCCACACGCATCAACAAATGCAGGACAAGACCACGAGGCTTGCTGACATCTCGTCCCAAGTGGGCCTCACCATCCACAAACAGAAAACAAAGACAATGAGGCTGAACGCAACCAGGGAAGAACCAGTCTTGCTTGCTGGCACCCCGTTGGAGGAGGTGGAGTCCTTCACCTATCTCAGGAGCATCATAGACAAAAAAGGCGGCACTGATGCTGATGTCAGAGCACGAATCGGTAAAGCCAGAGCAGCCTTTCTCCAGTTGAAAAAAGTGTGGAGTTCCAGAGAGCTGTCACAAAACACCAAAGTCCGGATTTTCAACTCCAACGTAAAAGCAGTTCTCCTATATGGAGCAGAGACTTGGAGATTGACAAAAACCACTGTCAACAGAGTACAGATCTTCGTAAACAGTTGCCTTAGAAGAATTTTGAAAATCCACTGGCCAGAGAAGATTAGCAACATCAGACTCTGGGAGAGAACAGAGCAGATAACAGCAGAGAATGAAATTGGGCGAAGAAGATGGGGATGGATTGGTCACAGTCTGAGAAAGCCAGCTTCCAGTATCACTAGGCAGGCATTGTCATGGAATCCCCAGGGAAAGAGGAAAAGAGGTAGGCCGAGAAACTCCTGGCGTCGAGACCTCCAAGCAGACATCAAGAGAATGGGAACCACCTGGAGTAAAATCGAAGGAGAAGCACAGGACAGGAGTTGCTGGAGGTCTCTCATCGACGGCCTATACCCGGGTAGGGGTGACAGGCGTAAGTAAAGTAAGTATTTACATTAAATACTCGAGCTGTACACGTTTCCTTGTGTTTTCCTAGCAAGCTGAAGGTATGCATAGAAAGTACGATAATGTCGTGCACTTTTAACCTGGTACTCATTCACGCACTACACACTTTCTCCTTGAGGGCCGTGATCAATTTTGAGGCCATATTGGTTAACACGAAATACGGTTAACACGAAGTGATTTTCCGTGTCCCCCGAAATTCGTGTTAAGCGGACTCCACTGTATGTATGAATGTGTGTATATATGTCGTTTTAAAGTAAGCAGTGCAACGCGATTTGAGGGCCTCACTTTTACACCTTGAGGGGCTCCCTTTTTTGATTAGAGGGAGCCTTTGGGCTCACTTTTCTGAAATCCTAGAATCAACACTGTTTCACCCAAGCCCCAGTCAAGGCAAGGGTCCTCGGATTGACATCATTCTTCAAACTACACTCGATTTTCATTGTCGGTGGTGTATCCTGCAGTGAAGTTGATTTTGTCACATTTTCATCACCAGGGCCCAGTGCAGATGCTGCTGGACAAGAAGGATGAGCTGAAAAATCAGTACGACGTTTGCATGCAACTTGGTAAGAATGACTAAAAGAGTTCGGAGGATAACTTTTGACCCATTTAGCCCTGACACTACAGCAGGATATGGATCGACCATGATAGTTCAAGGGTAGCGCCAGATTAGCTTGGCATTTACATGTGTATTTGCGAATTCGTTCAAAGTGCCCACATCACATCAGTAGCTATAAAAGTGTTGTACAGCATTGCCAATGGTGATGCTGTACAACAAATTGACGTGAGGGTGCCTTTCTTAAGTTAAAGCATCAGCCAGTGTGAATAAACCGCAGGTCTTATGAAGACTGAATGACATGCATCCCTTTTTTGTGTTCGAGAACTATTGAAAGGAGCGTGTCAGACGCATTCTCAACTCACTTTCTGTCGAGTAATGTAAGCCGATGATTATACCCTATTGCTGTTCACATTCTAGAAAGATTGTGAAGAGAACTTTGTAAAATGAGGCTTTTACATTATTGGTTATGATCCTGACACTTGACCGTTCTATCTGAATTCATTTAGTTATGGGAGTGAAGGGTCAAAATGCAGGGTTAAATGAACTATTTAACCTACTTGTGCATGCAGGGGGTAAAAGCAGCAAGTCATTATTGAGATAATTTTCCTGGACGTGAGGGTCGTTGATGTTGATCCGAATTTAAAAAAAAGACAAAAAAAATGTTTGGCATGTGATCAAATACAGATGTACATATTAATCAACAAGAAATGGGACTAATGGTTATGTGCTGGAGATTATACAAATTGTTTTGTAAATGTTTTGTTTGGTCGTGGATAAATTCTAATCCATACTAGAAAAGCAACGCTGCTATATAGACGCATTACCCAATTCTATTGATTGGATCAAAGTACCGCAAACTGAACCTGACATACATGCTTATGTGCTTTCACTCCAAACACAATACAGGACGAACACAGGCCAGTCAGTGGGAGCGCAGGTACCAGGCTATTTCATTCCCTCCCCCACCCAACCCCCCTCCCTCCCGCTGCCACTGTATCCACACTAGTATAGCTCGTTGTAGGGGGGTATACTGGATTCTTCTTATTTTAACTGATGTTTTATTATGATGTATCACAAATAATGTAAGCCGATGATTATACCCTATTGCTGTTCACATGCTTGAAAGACTGTGAAGAGAACCTTCAAAATGAGGCTTTACATTGATTGTGGTCCCATCGTTTGGCTGTCTATTTTTTATTTTTTTATGATTTTTGTATAAATCATTTGACACCCCCCCCCCCCCCCCCCCCCAAAAAAAAAAAAAAAAAAAAAAAAAAAACCCACACAAAAAAAATAAACACAAAAAACAAAACAAAAATAAACCCAACACCCAAAAAAAACCAACAACCAAAAAACACCCCACCAAACACACCCCCCCCCCCCCCCCCAAAAAAAAAACAAAAAAAAAAAACAAAAAAAACCAAAAAAAAACAACCCAACAAAAAACCCCAACCAAAACAACACCAAACAACAACAGCAAAAGAACAGCTACTGGCACATCCGTAGGGTTACAATGCAGAACTAATTGGACTGTTTAATTACCCTGCACATGCAGGCAGTGGTACTGTAATCAGTGCTGATGCATGTTTGCACAAGGGGGTTAATATGTGTTACTTGGGTTTTATCCTGATGCTAAACATTAAAAAATCCCGACCAAAAAGTCAGAAGGCACAAGGAACTAAAAAAAGCACAAGGAACTAACCTCCCAGAAGTTGGCGGCACGACTGCGCGTGCTCATTGCAGCTGACGTCTTCCCAATAGCCTTTTGGGGCACTGGGCCTGAAAGAATGGTGTCGGAATATCCCATTTAGCCCCGAGTCCCTACATCCGGAGATTGATTGACCATGATAATTCAAGGGTAGTGCCAGATTAGCTGAAGGCGCCAAGCTAATCTGACACTACCTTTGAATTATCATGGTCAATCAATCTCCTGCAACTGGTACATAGTCTTTAGGTAACACCTCCAAAATTTGAGAAATGGGACCTTGGGGCTTAAAGTTTTTACTGTGAGCAACCACCATCATTACAGAGTACCTGTCAGTAGCTCTTGACTATGGACGTCGAGTTTATCCGCTGCAGGATTACTTCCTCAAGAACACTTGGTACCGAGACTTGACCAGCCATGGTTAGCTAGCTGTGCATGTGCTTGGCTATTTTGTGCTAAATGTATCCTTGCAAGCTGTTACTTGGCATGAACACCGGATCCAGAGATGAACTCTTTACAATATTACATAGTGGCAGAGTACATAATATAGAAAAGTTAACCCATAAAGCCCCGAAAGACCACGACAGGATATTGATCGATCATGATATTTCAAGGTTGGTGTCAGAATAGCTTGGCGCCTGTACGCACCAAGCTATTCTGACACCAACCTTGAAATACCATGGTTGCTCTGTCTCCAGAACTGTGGATGTACACCTCAGCAGATATCTACAAAAATTTGTTAATTCTGTCCTCAGGGTGTTAGGAGTTGAACAGGAGTTAAACTTAGAGAGCATGAAATAGGATTGATGGTCTTTAGGTTTAATGACAGGTGACACTTCTTGCCCTTCAAAATTTCTCAGAGAGAGAGAGAGAGAGTACCTCTCTGCTCAAGATAGGTTTTGCTGTAGTGCACAGTATGTATGTCCTCCACTCAGCTACAAAGAAAGAAAAAACAAATCTTTCATTGCTTGAGATGCATTGGAAGATGTGTATTTTGCTGTCCAGTGATGAAAAGCTGTCATGCACCACGCAGACGATTCAGGTGTTGAGAAACAGACATCACCACAATTCATTCTGAGGACACGGAACACAGGACAGATCAGTTGGTCATGATAGTTCATGACTGATGAAGTCGAATGGTGGTCTTTACCCTTTCGCTGTCGGTAGCGCTTTTGGTCATGGGATTGAATCTCCACGACCAAAAACGCTACCGACAGCCAAAGAATTAACAACGGGTAACTTTTTGCCCTTCAAGGCTTCTCTTGGGAGAGCGCCTGTCTTTTAAGGCCATTTCTTTCTTGCCAAAAAAAGGTTGTTGCTCAAAACAGGTTCTGCGGTATTTGTAGATTGATTTGTGTTATTATTGTTTAGCATGTTTTTGTTTTCTTGTGCAGCATGTTTTTGTTTTTTCCCCCCCTTGGTACTAATGGTAGATTATTCCCCTGAATTATCGGTTCCCGTTCTAATGAAAAATGATAATCGGCTTTATCGCTTTGCTTGTTTTAACCCTTTGGATGTTGGTAGTGGATTTTGTCATGATTCCTGCCAGAATTGTGACAAAAACACTACCAACAGTTAGAAGGTTAATAGCAGAAGCATCCGCAGTTTGTACTATTTATTGAGGGTTGTGTTTGTGTACTGACAGACCTGATGAATGTGAAGACGACCAACGTGGAGGACTTGTCAGGAGGAGAGCTACAGAGATTCGCCATTGCCATCGTCTGCATCCAGAAGGCTGACATGTATGTACATCTGGCTTTTCTTCATGTGTGCTTGTATATGATTTTGGACCTCATGGCTTGAGGTGGTAAGGTCCACAATCTCAGACCAGCACACACATTTTGGTGTACTACTTTATGTGTGGATGAAAGGCTGTGCTTTGAATTAGTCATAATCACCATGTAGACAATTGTGTAACAGATGTAAAATGAGTTGAAGAGATGTATTCACAACCACAGACAGCTTTGTGCAAGATACATGCCCTCACTTTGCCCCATCAGTTAATGGGTTAATGTAGCATTTTGACACTCCTGATGTTGAGTAATGGAGGGTTAACACTGCTTTCAGTTTCATGTTTGACGAGCCGTCCTCGTACCTGGACGTAAAGCAGCGCCTTAAGGCTGCCCAGATGATCCGCAGTCTGATTGGTCCTGAGAACTACATCATCGTTGTTGAGCACGACTTGTCCGTCCTCGACTACCTGTCCGACTTTATCTGCTGCCTGTATGGTGTCCCTGGGGCGTACGGTGTTGTCACCATGCCTTTCAGCGTTCGGGAAGGTTAGTTCTGTTTTTTATGTGTATTCTGCCTTTTCTATCGTGATGTATTGTAATGTGCACGTCTGTTTGCTAAACCGCAGGGTCTGTTGTAGACTGTCATTGTCAAATGCTAGGGTGTATGAATATGCAAGGACATTAACCCATATCATGCTGAGGCTAAAAGCTTAAAATTTGTACACTGCCATATGCAAGTTACATTATAGTACTTACAGATAAGGATATAGACCAATGGCTTTAGTTCAAAGGTGGTACCAAAATAGCCTAGAGGCGCCAGGCTATTCTGGCACTACCCTTGAACTATTTTAGTAAAACTTATTTCACTCACTGGTGTATTCCGAAAGATAAGGGTTAATGTAAAATGTTTACAAGTGTAAATTTATCAGGCTTTCCGCTGGGATTTAAAGTTGTCCGTCGATGGGACAGACAGCATGATAAAATATCCGTCCAGTCCGTTGCATATTTGAAACACGGCAAAGATAAGTTCTTGTTTCTCAAGATTTGTCCTTTCCAAAATGAATAACGGATCCGTTAACGGAATGTCTGTTTATACAATAATTTTATCTCTGAAATGCAGGTATTAACATCTTCCTGGATGGCTTTGTTCCTACGGAGAACCTGCGCTTCCGTGAATCGGCCTTGACCTTCAAAGTGGCGGAGACAGCCATGGAGGAAGAGATCAAGAGGATGTGTCGCTATGACTACCCACGCCTGACAAAGAAGCTAGGTAAGTAAATTCCCTGAGTAGTTTACCTTGCACATTGTGTACTGTGCAAGCACAGTTGACTACAAAGTCAGCAAATGACCAGGAACACGTGTTGCTGGCTGTTAGGCGTGCCAGGTTAACTCATTCAGCCCCACGCACGTATTTCCCAAATTTTGGAAGCGTCTAACGACTATGCACCTGTTGCAGGGGATAGATTGACCATGATAATTCAAGGGTAGTGCCAGATCAGCTTGACGCCGAAAGGCGCCAAGCTTATCTGGCACTACCCTTGAATTATCATGGTCGACCCATCTCTTGCTGTAGTGCGTCAGGGCTGAATGAAAAATTGGTGTTCTCTGGTGGTAAAGTGATAAGCGTTATGCCTACAACTTCATATGCAGGGAAGAAAAGGGGGTGCCTATGATTTCTTGAAACTCCTAAGGGGCAAGAAGTTGTTTGTTCTATTCACCCATTATATCCTGAGGTGGATTTTTGCAGATTAGTGAGTTGTCCTATGAAGGCTACATTACAGTTCCAGTGATTGACTGAATATGATAATTCAAGGGTGGTACTAGGACAGCTTGGCACCCATCGTCGCCAGGCGATTCTGGCACACCCTTGAACTATCATGGTCAAACTTATCTCATATCAGAGCGTATCAGGACTTAAAGGGTTAAAGAAAAGATCATTTCTTACTATGGTTGTTTTTTACATCAGACAGGATTAAGAAGCATGTAGTAGGGCTGTTTCATAGGTCTGGACCACACTTCTTCTATGTAAACAGTTGGTAACATTCCTTGGTTATAACACCACCACCAAATTCAGTCTTCTGGAATTTTTATCTCTGTATAACTATTACACACAAATAGTCGGGATTTTCATTGTTTTTTTCGTTGTGTTATTTCATGACAATTCCCTGTACTTCAGGCAAGTTCACACTGACGGTGGAGCCCGGCGAGTTCACAGACTCTGAGATCATTGTCATGCTGGGGGAGAATGGGACAGGAAAGACGACATTTATCAGAATGTTGGCCGGCAAACTAGAGGCTGATGAAGGGGGTAAGTTGCTGCCAGTCATGTCTTGCTGCACTTTATGGTGAGGACGTTGAAGTAGGCCATAGTACAAAGGATTTGTCACTTCACCGTTCTGATCACTGCATCGTATGATTAACCCGGGATGAGTAATGATAAGTACATGTTAAGCCATGAGTGATGAGGATTTACGAGCCTCGACTTGCTTTTGACGCACTGTTTTGGCTCTGAGGCTCTGCCTCGTATACCGTTCAGCCCGGCAAACCGCTACAGCGGTGTCAGGTGTTTCGTATCGCACGCCTGGTGACGCGCGAGCCTCGCTGCGTGCGTGTGGTGACCTCGCCCTTTACACTGACACATCCTGTTTACACTACAGGGCTCTGACAGTGCGCACGTACGTTCGTCTGTGGTATGCGGGCAGTTTTGCGGCGCTAGCATGGGAATTACGGTCGGCCGGAATGGCGAGTGGATGTGTAGATATTCGGAGTGATACAATTTTGTGTTTGGAGACATGGTTTCAAAAGCAGATAGGTTTGATGTATTGGGACGTGTGTGTACCTACCACGTGGCAGCATAACCACGTGTTGGCAGTGTCAGCTGGAGCGATCGCCGTTTGAGGCACTGACAACGGCAATGACTTACAGCTTGATTCTGATGCTGAATTCGTAGGTTCTAATTGATTTTCCGTTTTTTTTATGCCACACCTTGGTGCACCTGTAGGTGACTCTGTGGACACCAACGACACGCATTGGTCACGTGTAGTACGACTATACACTGGTACTTCCCTCCGATCGTGTACGAGACACAACACAGACACACTGATCATCATTCGATGCCGCTTATTATATGTTGTCTAGACCGTGGATATACCTTATCAGTGGCAGGTGTAAACATTGACATCTGGTGACGTATAGGCATGCTGGAAATGCATGGACACTTTTGTGTCGCAGTAACAGACGCCCTATTTTAGTGATGCATGTTAAGTACCAGACCAGCGACCTGTCATGCACGAAAGGCTTTTTTTTTTTCAAGTTTATTGTCACCTGTCACTATTTTTGTCACCAGGCATTACGACACATGTGACACAGTGTGGTCAAATCCATAAAACGGTAATCCATCTAATGGCAAATCTGTACATATATACCTTTATAGGGATATCTGTTGTAAAGTATTACTTACAAATATTTTACAGTGCACACCCATTTTCAACAAATTTCTCAAATGAAGTCCGGGCTGAAGGGCATATAGACTTCTTATTTACTCAGGGATGAAAGGGTTATGGATCATCTGCTCTGATTTTGCTTCAAAATCTGTTTCTCTTCATGATGGTCTTGATAAGGTGACACTTTGTGCCCGAGAGAGCACCTGTCTTTTAACCCATTTAACCCCAACACTGCAGCAGGAGATGGATTGAGCATGATAATTCAAGGGTAGTGCCAAATTAGCTTGGCACCACCAGGCACTACCCTATTCCTGCAACTAGTTCATAGTCGTTAAATGATGCCTTCAAAATTTGTGAAATGGGGCCCTGGGGTTAAATGGGTTAGGATTACTTTTCTTGCAAAAGGAAGGTAGTTGCTCAGAACCTGTTCTACTGTGATACTGTCAACAAGTGTCCTACGCTCAGCTGTGAAGACCGAAAGAAAGTCTGTTGTTGCTGAAGACACATTTGAAAATGTAGTTGTCCAGTGATGAAAATCTGTTATGCACCACTCAGACGATTCAGGTGTTGAGAAACAGACATCACCACATTTTTTTCTGAGGACGAACCCATTTACCCTAAAGGACACCAAACAGGAGATCAGTTGGTCAAGATAGTTCAAGAACAGTCTCAGGTTAACTTGGTGCTTAGAAAGGTGCCAAAAGAATCTAATCTGTCATGTCTGATTCAGGTCCCAGAGCTGATAAGCAATTTTTTACCCCTTCACGGTGGAGAAAAAGTGAACATGATCCAACTGCAAGTGACAAGAGACATAAACCCTCATGAGCCCCCACAGTCGCGGGGACTCGTGAGGGTTTATGTCTCTTGTTAGTCCTATTGGTCCTATATGTGGTCCCATTTACATCTGTTTCTTCATGTGAATGCTGGTCAGTGTGCAGTGGTTTCAGATGCTAAGATCTGCGGTAACTGGCAGTCAAAATGGTTAAGACGCCTCCCTGTGGGCTAATTACTTGCATAACAGTAACCAAAGCTTAAAGGTCCTTGGGCTGACACGTCAGCGCAAAGACCGTTTGCTCACTGGGCTCATTGCTTGATCATTGATGCCTTTTCAATTTCAGGTCCTACCCCTGTTCTTAATGTGAGCTACAAGCCGCAGAAGATCAGCCCTAAACACCAGGGCACCGTCAGACAGCTGATGCATGATCGCATTCGTGATGCCTACATCCACCCGCAGTTTGTCTCCGACGTCATCAAGCCCCTGCAGATCGAAAACATCTTTGACCAAGAGGTACAAGTTTGGCGGTCTTTTTCTTTGGATGTCAGTAGCACTTTTAGTGACGCCATCCATGGATCTAAATGTTGCAACTCGAACCCTTTGGCTGCCGGTAGCGCTTTTTTTTTGGACGATTCCTGCAGGAATCGTCGCAACAAAAAGCGCTACTGGCAGCCAAAGGGTTAGAGTTTCAAAGTTTAGATCCATGGATGGCGATGCTGGCAGCTAGGCGACTCCTGGGCCTGTGCCTGCCTTTCTGTACTTTTGCAAATTGCCAACTTTCACACATGCCGATGTGATGTTAGCAATACGGACAGAATATCTGTGTGCTAGTTTGGGATTTTGGATTATGCGGCCAAGGGCTGTGAGGTCCCATAGCACAAAGTAGAATGCATTTCACTCCTGAAGATTGGTAGTTGGGGAGGATGCCCTATGATGAGAATTTGTCATGCACCACTCTGAAGTCAAATTTGCTGAGAAACGGACATCACCATAACACTTTGTCTCTGAGGGCTGCATCCTTTAATCCATTTCAACAACAGGAGATGGATTCACCCTGAAAGCTCAAGCTTGGCACCTGTTCAGCCTTAACACAACAGCTAGAGATTATCAGGCATGATAGTTTAAGAGTAATTCCAGCATAGCTGCCAGAATAGTCTGGCACCACCCTTAAAGGGGCACGCCTGACCTTTTCTAAGGCTTCAGTTCGCAAAAAGCTTTTACTGCTATTCAGTATACATACCCACTTAGACAGTGACCACCCTATTGTCCCACCAAATGCTTTCTTTCGTTCGTTCAAAGCGAAAAGAGGCCCACACGAATCTTGTGACGGGACACCGTGAAAAGATTGCTTTTGATAGGCGATGGTAGCTGATGTCATAACTATTCTATATGACCTTAGGTCATCTGCATAATTATAACCGATCGGAGACAAGATGGCGGATGAACCAGCTAAGTAAAAAAGAAAGTATCAGTCATCGACTCGCGCCGACATTGACAGACTCGGAATTGAAGAGGAGAAAGAGGAAGAGAGACCAGATATCCTAAGTAGAACTGACATTGGACAAGGGAATATGGCATGTGGCAATGTGTAAAGCAAGAGCTTGGCTTTACCGCCCACCTAGAATTTGTCCCTTTCCTGCTGAATGAGTGAGTAATCTACGATCTTTGTCAATCTTTCTATAGTTCCGCAAGTGGCGCTAGTGATTTTCAGAATTCATGATCTTCAGTAGAATTTATCTCTTACTGATTTCGCAAGATTTTAAACCTGTTTTATCATATACTTATGAGGTAGTTATCACATTTTATGCTGCAAAGATCTGAAAACTACCATGTGTGTCAAATTTGCACATCGCTGGTCATAACATGTTTGTGTCTGTGTGGGCTCTCATTCACTTGATTCAGAGAGGCAGTGTTTCTACTGCGATGGTGTATTTGTCATTTCCAATGATGCTTTAAGTTATGTAGACTTCGATGTGTGAGATGTGAAATTGATTGCAGTGCAGAAAGGGGGTATACATATCAATGTTCTATTTCAGTGATGGAGTGCGTTGCGTGTTTCCGAGGGGTAAAGATCAAAGGTCAAACTAGGCACCGTGGACGCAGGCTCACTGGCTTTGTGAGTCAAATAAGCCACGCCCTCGCTGCACCAGCGACGCAGCACGATCGTTACTAGTATATGCTAGCAGGTTAAGTGGAACTCGCATTGTGATTTTGACACCATAGCGAGTATGGAAGGTTTATCCTACTTTCTCGTGAAAAATTACGTCAAAGGCATGCCGGAAAACATCAGTACACATGTACACTGACACGTGTGTACACCACACCGATGACCTTCTGACCTCAGTATTGCGATACACTGATAGTCTGCCTTGTGATGTAGGCTCATACATAATAACATATGCATATTAATTCAAGACAAGGCCGATGCAGACGATAAATCCGCGACTCGGGTAAAAAAACAATACTCTCCAAACGATAAATTTTGACATTTGGCATTGTACTTACATCATAAAGCTCTAAGATAGTACACAAAGGACCCATACACATACTGTCAGCAGTATCTGTTGCAGACAGATTTCTGAGTGTGTTGAGATGCTTGATCCTGGGGAAAATAACTTTAAACTAGCGTAAGTGTTAGCTAATAATAATAATACCGGTTATTATTGGAGGTTTCGGAAATTTTGATCGCTTGTATTTGAATTTTATAAAGTGAACTGAAACCGGTACCATAGGGGAGGAGGAGGAAGAGCTGGAGTACCCGGAGAAAGAACACCTGACGGTTTGCCCGAAATAATGGTGACACTAGAGGAGAAAAGTCCGACGCCGGAACCCGGTCTCGAACCTCACACCTTTAGCATTGGTGGCAGGCACCTTAACCATTTATTGCTGTTCAACTTGAGGGTTGTATTATAACCCATAAAGCCATGACTTGAATCAACATGATGTGGATAGACCTTGCAAGTTAAAGGGTGATGTCGGGTGATGCCTGTAGGCGCCAAGCTGTTCCGACACCACCCCTTGACCTATCATGGTCGCTCAGTCTCCCCAAAATTGGACCTTCATCTTACAGGACATCTCCAGATTTGATTTTTGCCCTGCCTCACGGCATAACCCATTCAGCCCTGACGCACTACAGCAAGAGATGGGTCGACCATGATAATTCAAGGGCAGTGGCAGATTAGCTTGGTGCCTGTTGGCGCCAAGCTAATCTGGCACTGCCCTTGAATTATCATGGTCAATCCATCTCCTGCAACTGGTGCATAGTCATTAGATGACACCTCCAAAATTTGGGAAATACGGCCGTCTGGCTGAACGAGTTAATGAGTTAATCCATGAAAGCTGCAAGTGCGTTGATCTGTCACCTGAAATGTTCTCACTGAGGACAACCTCCATATTTCAGCCTTGCGACTAGTTTTGATAATTTTGAGTGATTTTCTGCCCACAGGTTCAGAATCTGTCTGGAGGTGAGCTGCAGCGTGTGGCCCTGACCTTGTGCCTGGGCAAGCCGGCAGATGTGTACCTGATTGATGAGCCCTCCGCCTACTTGGACTCCGAGCAGCGTCTGCATGCTGCCAAGGTCATCAAGAGGTGATTGTTTTTATATTGCTAGTAAAGAAATTAACCCATATGCTGAGGCTAAAGGCTTCAAATTTGTACTCTGCCATATGTAAGCTATATTATAGTACTTACAGATAAGGATATAGACCAATGGCTTTAGTTCAAGGGTGGTGCCAGAATAGCTTGGTGCCTAGAGGCGCCAAGCTATTCTGCCACTACCCTTGAACTATTTTAGTCAAACTTATTTCACACACTGGTGTATTCCAAATGATAAGGGTTAACCTTTCCTGCAGAAATCCCCTCCACAGAAAGTGCTACTGACAGCCAACGGGTTAGACCCCATGCCCAATAGCACTAGAGGGTTTACAGGGTTCAAAGTTGTAATTGTCCAGTGATGAGAATCTGTCATGCACCACTCAGACGATTCAGGTGTTGAGAAACAGACATCACCACATTTGTTTCTGAGGACAAACCCATTTACCCTAAAGACACCACAACAGGAGATGAGGATTTGAAATAACCGGGGGCCCGGGGCAAAAAGTCCCTTACTTTGACCTCGGGCCCTCTACTTTCATGTCCACGGGGTCCGATGTGCCCCCTTCTTTTCAGACCTACTTTGTCTCAAAGCAGCGGTAGGTGGTACTCGGCACATCAGCACAGTCCAGACACAGGTCATGAACTTTTCACCAAACGCATATGGCTGGCTATTTTTAGCATTAGTTAAAGCCGCTTCCTCCCGCAAAGGATAGTTCCTATGTTTCACAGTTTTCTTAAATCATGCGACGGTTCATGAGCCCCTTACTCTACTGTAGGGCTCCCTACATTTACTAACAAGGGGCCAGAGGGGCCCCATACTTTTGTATTTTGAACCCTGGTTTAACATGTTTGTATGCATGTCTGATTGTCATGGACTAATGCTCCAGCAGCTAAGTTGCGGTTTTTGCTGACAGCAAAAAATCCTTGTTTTGGTATCAGGCTTGGTTTTGAGGTGGTCAGCAATGCCTGTTGTCAGCCGGAGGATTGTTTGCATCAGGTTGTTACTGATGACTTTAGCAAGAGCCGGAGAAGTGAATATGCTATTAATATTAATTCATGTTCCCAGGTTTATACTTCATGCCAAGAAGACTGCGTTTGTGGTGGAGCACGATTTCATCATGGCTACCTACCTGGCTGATCGTGTGGTTGTCTTTGAGGGATCACCTTCCATCGACTCCAAGGCCAACTCGTGAGTTCTTTTTCACAAAACATGTCAAGTTCTTGTCAGTGGTTATTTGAAAAAGTGGTGAAATGTTTTTTTTCAGTTTTCTTTAAAAAGGCCAGGCAGGATTTCAACCAAAGTTCAACAAGTCAATGATTAGAAATTCAAACAGAATTTTTCTGTTGAGACAATTTTCCCGAACATGAGGCTTGTTGAAAACTCTTTATGTCAACATCGTAAAAACAGTAGGGCTTGGACAAAAACTGAAATAAAAAATAAATCTTTTGTATTTTCAAAGGTAAAAATACTCGCTTAACTCTTATGTGCACGGAGTCAAGAAAACGTGACCTCTAACAAGCGCACACCGGCGTACCCCCTAAGCGCACGCCAATCTGTGGAGCAGGCGTGACCTAAAATACTCAAAATTCCATTTCCCAAGACTGCGTTTTGGAGCCTTTCAGCTATAATGTACTGCTTCTAAAGTTGAACTGGTTTCATTCACCCTTTAATGAAAATACATGAAAGGAACAGAGTTACATAGGGGACATTTAGCATACTAAATACAACAAACATTTAGTTCTCCATTCCCGAAGTATCACTTATCACCACCCCAGGCATGCGAATTGTCCGATGGGAATTGTCCGCCTAAAGGCAAATTTCCGCCGAAATGATTTGCTCAGCCGCCGAAAAAAAAAAATTGTCCGCCGAAAAAAAAAATTGGGGTGCAAAAAGTAACTGAGCACCGGTCATTATACACTGCGAGGCCGCATTGGTTCAAGTGATATGCTGCCCGCTAGAGTTACGCGTCACCTATTGTGGCTTTAACGCAGTCGTTACTTTACCGTGCAAGCGGGCAATACAACACTGAACGCACCGTTTTCATGCTCGCTTACCGTCTCGCGCACCGTACGTGTGGGGAAAATAAATGGCGGCATCACGAGTTGTTGAAAATTGAAAATGGCGGTGAGAAAGGATATCGTTTAAGACAGAGTGCTGTTTAGGGTGCACCCGATCATGATTCGGTAAGCAACACCCCCCCCCCCCCCCCCGTCGTTTGATTTTTTGGTCATTGGAATGAAGGATCACGCTGGAAATTTCAGACTTTTTTCACTTTTCTAATTCCCATGCCTGCACCCACACCAGCAGTGACAGTGTTCGTCTAAACCAGTTACCCCCAATTTATCACACCTGACAAGGTTTATAAACATCTACACACTTTAACACTGGTACCGTGAGAAAGATACAGAAATAGTATGAGAATCGGGCTGTGTGGTACTGGACAAGTTTTCCTGCCTGCGTGCACGCATTAGAAGTCACTTGGAGGTTGGCTGCCGTGCGTGGAAGAGTCGACCCCTTAACTGCCAAAGGTGAACTCTACCATTTTGCAAGAGACATAAACCCTCATTATCCCCCACGGTCGCGGGAGCCCATGAGGAATTATGTCTCTTGCTAGTCCTGCGTTCTTTATGATGATTTTTGGTGTTATTCACATCTTATGTTTTCATGGCTCAGTGTGTAGAGGTTTCGGATGTGCAATTTGTGATCACTGGCGGTGAAGGGGTAAACAGTGGCAGTTGCTTCATGATCAAGGGAGCTGACTTGACGTTTTCCTGCAGTCAGCACACTTGAATTTTAATTGTGTCAACACGACCGTCAAACCAGCATGACATGACACCGAGACCATTTGACAGTGGTAGAAATACATTAACCCATGCAGCCCCGAGTCCCTACAGCAGGAGATTGCTTGACCATGACAATTTGAGGGTAGTGCCAGATTAGCTTGGCGCCTGAAGGCGCCAAGCTAATCTGGCACTACCCTTGAATTATCATGGTCGATCCATCTCCTACAACTGATACAGTCATGGTGATTAGGATTATAGGAAACACCTGAAATTTGAGAAATGGAACCTTGGGGGTAAAAGGGTTAATCCTTTGTAGTGCTTTTTGTCATGACAGTTCCTACAGGAATCATCTCTACAAAAAGCACTGCTTGACAGCCAAAGGGTTAAAATGTGGATAGTGATACAACTTGCATTGACACCGACTCGTGTGTCAAAAGCAAGTGTGGGCCTGTAAATCTTAGCCACTTGTGGTTTCGTTGCCACGCATTGTTTACTAATAGCAGCATGTGTGCATTTGCAAACCAAGCCAGTGATTAAAAATAAAACAGAATTTTTCTGTTGAGATAATTTTCCCGAACATGAGGCTTACTGATGAAAATTCTTCATGACTGTAATTAGGAGGAATAATTCTTTTATAGTTTCAAGGACAAATGCTTGCTATCCAGTCATCTGAACCATCAGACTGGCATTTCATGAAATGGATCGTATGACAGTTGAAAACTACATTGGACCATAAAAGATAATGCACGGCTTTACCAGCCAGTGCTGGCGCCTAGCACTTAGTTCGCTTCCAGCTGCCAGCGAGATAAGGCACCGCGAGGTCACATTCCACTCTTGCCCGCTCATTCTATTTATATCGCTTGCTACTGTGGGGTACACGGCGTGACCGGCGCTCTACCGCTATAACAACTACCTACACATTTGTATTCATAACACATCTCTGCCTACAGTGACTGTTGTGGAAGCAACATCGTTCAAAAGTTGAAATTCTCACCTACACACTGATACCAAATATGACAACATTACGACTTGCACTTGTGTAGCAGGTTATGGTGAAAATAAAGAGAACGGGAATTTGTTGATGTACGATGTCGGTGTTTGTTGTGAAATTGACAAAGTTCCTACAGCCATAACACGAAGACGCTACTTTTCCCAACGAAACACACTTGCATGCATAAGGGTCAGCATGCCTACAGTAAGTATCACTTAGCGGATTTTGGATTCATGGTGGGGGACGAAAGCAGGAGGGTGGTTAATGAGGTCACTGACAGGCCGCGTGTTGTGCGGTACACGGCGTGACCGGCGCTCTGCCGCTATAACAACTACCTACTGGTTTGTATTCATAACACAAATCTGCCTGAAGTGACTGTTGTGGAAGCAACATCGTTCAAAAGTTGAAATTCTCACCTACACACTGATACCAAACATGACAACATTACGACTTACACTTGTGTAGTAGGTTATGGTAAAAATAAAGGGAACGGGAATTTGTTGATGTCGGTATTTGTTGTGAAATTGACAAAGTTCCCACAGCCATAACACAAAGACGCTACTTTTCCCAACGAAACACACTTGCATGCATAAGGGTCAGCATGCCTACAGTAAGTATCACTTACCGGATTTTGGATTCATAGTGGGGGACGGAAGCAGGAGGGTGGTTAATGAGGTCACTGACAGGTCGCGTGTTCTGGCATTTCTCGCCCGCAGCCGTCTCGGTACTCCACAGACTGCTATTGCCATCCCGAAATACGATCAGTCCATAACAGGTCACAATATTCAACAGTGTTTTTAAACATACCTTGAGGTTTAACACATTTTCTGACAAGAACCGTTTTACGGGGAGTAGACGTCGGCGGAATAAAAACTTGTATACCACTATCACCTTCATTAGTGCTGTTATCAGTGTCGGTGTTATGAGTGTCACATGCCGCGGATTGAAACGATCGTTTCTTTCCATGCCGGGAACCCCGCTTCGCTGGTCGTCCTCCTACCTAGCTGCATGAAGTGAACACACGCGACACATTCTTCAACACTCGTATTTGGATGGAACATGGTCCAAATGTGTTGTGATGAGGCAATATCAGACGCCGCATTTCGCGTTGTCTCCTCGGACACACGTGTTTCAGTCGAGTCTATCCGTTTCATCCGACAATAGCAACTCCTACACATTGTTTTGGAGTGCATCATGTCTTTGTCTTCCTGGATATTAATTCCATAACACTTGTGGATTAAGTGTTCATAATTGATACAAAGAAATGACTTTTTATCCGTGTATCTCTTTTGTGATCTCTCGCCACATATTCTGCACAATGCATTAACTCTCATTGCATGGAACACACCTGTGTGTACACAGACTGTACGCGTTTCATCAGACTCCATCATGATCAAAAGTTAAATCAAAAGTACATTTAAAAGGTTGACTGTTAGTGTTACACTATTTCCCAAGAAAGAAACGTGGCTATCTCCTCAATAGTATCCGTGTAACTAAGCCCTCTCTTTCCCCAATGCCGGGAGTGTACACCAAGTCGGATGTCTGGAACTTGTCTGTCGACACCTGTCAGTGACCTCATTAATTACCCTCCTGCTTCCGTCCCCCACCATGAACCCAAAATCCATTAAGTGATACGTACTGTAGGCATGCTAACCCTTATGCATGCAAGTGTGTTTCACTGGGAAAAGTAGCGTCTTTGTGTTATGGCTGTGGGAACTTTGTCAATTTCACAATAAATTCTCGTTCTCGTACATCAACAAATTCCCGTTCTCTTTATTTTCACCATGACCTGCTACACAAGTGCAAGTCGTAATGTTGTCATGTTTGGTATCAGTGTGTAGGTGAGAATTTCAACATTTGAACGATGTTGCTTCCACAACAGTCACTTTAGGCAGAGATGTGTTATGAATACAAATGTGTAGGTAGTTGTTATAGCGGCAGAGAGCCGGTCACGCCGTGTACCGCTCAGTAGTGCGATATAAATAGAATGAGCGGGCGAGAGTGGAACTCGCGGCAGCCTTATCTCTCTGGCAGCTGGAAGCGAACTAAGTGTCGGCTATGGTAAAGGCGTGAATGATTGAGCTTTTACTTACCTTTGACTCGTACTTTGGCGTTGAAAGCATGTTTCAGCTTGTAAAATCTTAACCACTCGTGCTTTAATTAGTTTTAACTTGTGTCATGTGCATTAGTGTATATCAATAGTGTCATCTGGCATGTATTCACAGACCGAGGTCGCTGCTGAGCGGCATGAACCAGTTCTTGGAGTCGCTGGACATCACCTTCCGACGTGACCCCAACAACTTCCGACCGCGCATCAACAAACTCCACTCCGTCAAGGTAATGTCTTAACTCACTCAGCACTGGCTGTTTTTTCGTTAGCAATGCTCTGTATACTAGCTGTTTCAATGGGTTAGAAAAAAAAATCATTAAAAAAAAAACTTTCTGACAAATGTAAATACAATTTTCAGGTTAGTTGATTAGTAAATGAGTGCATGCATATACAAAATTTTGAGTTACTAACCCCAAAAATGTATATTCTGGAGCATAGTAAAGATACCATTTATTTTCCACACTGCACTTCCAAGTGTAATCGGTTATCAGTTCACTTGTGACCCACCAAACAGTTCAATCAGATGCATTCTTCTCACTCTCTGCCGTTTCAAAATCGCTATCACTGTCTTCATCAGCCTCTTCTGCATCAGAACCCTCAATCTGGATGATTTCTATCACTTCCCTGACAGTAAATTGACGATTACTTTGCGCTCTTGTGAGTGAAGCACGCAGAGACGCCATGTTGTTTCGCAAATGTAAACGAAGCTAGTATGTTCGAAAACCATGCTCTACTACAGTAACTGTGAGGCCTAGTGATAAAAATAGGAATGGGGGTCATTGTACGAAAACAGAGCTGCAGAACTAGGCAGGTTAGTTTCGTATTCAGTAATCCCCAGTTCTTGTAGAAGGCGGCCAACGTCACAACCCGCGATCGCGGTGATCAGAGTGCAAGCGTTGTGCAGGCCATCACCGGGATCGCGGTGATCAGGGTGGAGTGAGTTAACGATTGAGCCCTATGGGCGCATTTCTGAAATTTTTTGAGGTGTCACCCAAAGACTGTCAGTTAAAGGAGATGGCTTGACCATGTTAATTCAAGGGTAGTGCCAGATGAGCTTGGTGCCTATAGGCGCCAAGCTCATCTGGCACTACCCTTGAATTATCATGGTCAAGCCATCTCCTGCTGTAAGGCGTTAGGGCTAAATGGGTTAAAATTGAAATTGCTGCTAGCGAGTGGCTTAGATTATTGTTTGAGCCTGTGCAGAAGTCTGATTTGGTGCATTTTCTGTCCCTCATGAAAAGTCAGAATAGTTAACTTCTATTTGCATGGATGGGACTTTTCCGGCTACAGCCGGAGTTCCGGATAAAAAAATTGCGTTTTTTTTTCTTCACAGGGGGCGTTGCCCCCATCACCCCTAATGGGGGGGGGGGGGGGGGGGGGGGGGAGGAGCCTTCTGCAGCCCCCAGGATTCAATTTTTTTCTGTCCCTTCCATGTATTTATTACATGAATATTTTCAAGTTACTAAAATGTGAGCTATTTTATGAATTAGTTTTGCACAGTTGGGACAGTCAAGAAGACTGTCCTGAAAGTGCAACAGAGTTTTTGGGTACTTTGTCATGACGCTGAAAGTATCTCTGGGATGCTGCTAGTGGCCTTGCATGAGTTAACCCATTTAACCCCACAGCCACATTTCCCAAATTTTGGAGGCGTCATCTAATGACTGTGTACCAATTAAGGAGATGGATCAACTGCGATAATTCAAGGGTAGTGCCAGATTAGCTTGGCGCCTGATGGCACCAAGCCAATCTGGCACTACCCTTGAATGATCTCAGTTGATCCATCTCCAGCTGTAGTGTGTTGGGGCTAAATGGGCTACGATAAAAAAAAAAAATTAAGAAAACTGCAAGAGGAATAGATCCTTAATGAACCCTGCAGGGAGCGTCTTGCTGACCAATCGGTGTTAACATCGCCCTGATCCATGTGATTAGGGGTCCACTGCATGCCAAGTCTGCCACTGACGTTGATATGTCTTTGTTTTTTGCAGGATGTTGAGCAGAAAAGAGGGGGGAACTACTTCTTTTTAGAAGACTGAGGTTGTCCCAGTGGTGACACAAAATGCATCGCTTGTGCTGGCCGCGACGGGAGTGAGGTGGGCAGCAGATGGTGGACAGGAAATACAACTCTTTCCTCTGGGGAGATCACTCGGACATGGGACACAACTCCTCAGACAAGGAAAACCACTCCTCACAAGTCCATCAGACCTGCTGGCCCGGCCCCTGAGTGATGAAAGCAAGCATGATGACCTGGATACGAACTCTGATCTAATAGACAGCAAAAATTCCTCTCTCTTCTACAGAACGCCTATTGACACCCTTGTGCATGCGGCCACCAGTACTATTCACAGTACCATTGGTTGCATGCACAAAAGGGTTAACCATGAAAGCCGTGCAGTTGTTGCTAGCCAGACCTTTCCATTCAGTGAAAGCAAATGTGCAGCGGAAGTTGCAAATGAAACTTTGGTAGCCATTGGAGTAAATGAAAACTGGGCACTAGTTGCTATCCAAACATTAGTTTCCTTGGAGAGAAACGGCTCTACAGCAGTAGTTGCAAACAAAACCTTGGCTTCTGACACGTCAAGCACACCTGTCACTCACAAACTTTCTGGCACACTAGATCTGCCAGTATTAGGGGAGTCATCTGTTCCTGGCACTCTTCTAGAATGGGATACTCTAAGAACTAGCATGAGGTCTTCTGTACACAAGATCACATTTACATGGTGCCAGGACAGATGGAAATGTAGAGGGAGGGTACAAATCGGTCCATTGGTTGAAAGGTTATTTGAAGGTCATCAGGTTTTCCGTCATCGGTGTTTCGTAGCACAAGCTTTGCATTCGTGTACCTTTCGTCGGTGAAAATAACTTCAGATACTTCATTTTTTCTGGCAAGTGGGGTCTTCTTTTTCAGTGTTCGGGATTTTTCTGTCAATTCGTTGTGTAGTAAGCAATTTTGGACCTTACAGCCTAGAACCTTAAGGTTAAAAAAATCACAGATCAGCACGCAATATTTTGTTTCTCTTCAGTGTCTGGTAATGGCAGAGTCAATCGGAAGTTGTTGTCGTGATAGGTCTGTGAATCACTAGCCAAGGTTTTACTTTGCACCTGAGACTTGCAGGAGCCTGAATAACGCCCTGTTCCATCTGCAAGAGGCATAATCCGCAGGAGCTCATGAGAATTTATGTCTCTTGCTGTGCACGGATTATGGGGTATAGTCTGTGGACCATTTTCAGTCATGTCATTGTTCTGCGCTGTCACCCATGAGTCGCAATGAGGCATTGTCTGGTCAGGTTACAGTTACTAATGTAGAGTGGCCTCTGCAGGGTGAAATAGTGGGTAGAAAGGATGCCCTGTTGTTTGCAAGAGATGAACTCCCGCAGACATGGTTTTTACGGGGGCTCACTTTTCAACCGTATACAAATTACTGTACAAAGTATTGACTGCCAGGCCACATTAGCTTACTGCACTGAACCATCATGCCATTAAGATTTTGGCGTTGTATGTCAAATACCTCCATTGAACTGCAGTGGTTGAGCTGTTTCCTGCTTTACTGTCCAGGGTTTAAACAAAGAGCAGGGGTCGCAGTTAGCCTGACACATTTTTGTAAAATGTCTGCATACCCACACGCATGTTGGAAACTAGATTACTTTTTTTTTTTCGCATAGTGGTGATTTGATCACACCTCGCCCTGCTTTTTGATGCTTGCGTCCAGTGGTGGAAACGTACCCCCCACCTTCGATTTTTCAGAGCAAGTGTCGTGCATTTATTTGTCATACGTACTTTTACCACACACAAATTGGAAAATGCCAGGGTGACCTCTTGTGTACAGGTCTTGTTTGCTTTCATCACAAAGGGGCCGGGCCAGGTGCCCACTACACCAACTGTGATAAATTTTGCCTTGGTCATGCGGTGTGATGGTCTGTAATTTCAAAGCTAGGCTGCAAGGAATGAAATTACAGACCAGCACACATCTGTATGATCCAAATTTATGATTTGTAGTGGATAGTAATATATCCACAGTGAACTTTTGCAAGGAACCTTCACACTTTTGCTCATTTCCATGACCAGTCTGGTCAGTTGGGGGAGTTGAAGGACACTGTAATTGGGTTTGTGTAATGATTTTTTTTTTTTGTTGAAAATTAGTTTTTATTCTGATTGAAGGAAGCTGCAGAAATGGAAGTTGCCTAATCAACCATTTAACTTCAGTTTTCATCTTTTATTAATTCATTTCAGCTGAATTACTTATTCCTCCTAATATTGAGGGCATGTTCATCATCAAAGCTTGTTTATGGGCATTATATTCAGCTTACCGGTACTCGCTTTATTGGAAGAATTCTTCATAACCAGCAAGACATTCTCCATGGAAGGAGCAAGCATATCAGTAAATTGAGGTGATCTTCCTGCATCAGCAGCTACCAATGTGGGTTGCCATGAATGAGTTAATCCCCTAACTGGGGAGCTACATAACATAGCTCATGTAATGGAGCATTTGACTCTCATCCAAAAGGATGTGGCTTCAAATACAGCTGGGGTCAACATTTGTTCAGATCCTTTACAATGCCCTGTTTTTGACACTTTTGCAGGGACAAAAGATGTTATAACCTAAAGTTTAACATTTTAACCCCTCAACTGCTGTTTGGCCTGGACCTAATAAAAAAACAATGTCAAAGAGCATCGACCATCTGAGGAACGTAGATTCCGAGTGGCTGTAGCGAGAGACAAAGATCCTCTTGAGCCCCTGCAACTATAGGGGCTCATGAGGATCTACGCTTTTTGCAGTTGGATCCTATTCACATTTTCTGGCAGTCAGTGGGTCAACCACTCGGTAAATGTAGGTGATCTCAACAATAAATCTTTGAAGAATAACAAAAAATAGTGATCTCTAAACCACAATGCACAGAAGAATGGCAATGCTTGCGAGTCCACAGATGGTCTAATTTTTGCAAGGGGACAAAAAACCCTGGGTCTCTCGGCCTCATCTGCCAGACATTAAAAGAACCAATAAATCAAATGGGAAACATTGTAGTGTGTGTTTGTGCGTGTGCATGTCCTTGCATGTTGATGTTGGATTATTCCACTATTCAGATACGGTCATTTTTTTTTGGAGAAGGTTGAATCCAACAAAGAACTGTGTAACATTTGGCTGTTTCGGTGGTGATTTGTTCGCTAGTAGAATAAACCACATTTCACCCCACTTCTGATCCAAAACCCATTCATGCAGTCATAAGGTGGTTTCTAACCAAATAGATCCCTAAATTAGCAGATAATGCATTATCATAATAATAATACCGGTTATTATATAGGCGCTTCTGCCGCAAACTGCACCCAACACGCACGCTCGCGTGACACGCGCATTCACTCTGAAGACGAACGCAGTCGGCGATGATTATTACGCAGAAATGTGCATATCTGACCCTAAACGGCCACCTCTGACGCACTAGTGTTCCGAGTTCTGCGTTGGACTGACGTAAAAGTTTTACTACTCCGACACACTAAGCTTTATCTTTACGCACTGAAAAACGCACCAGTGCGTCATTGTGAACACATTTCACAGCCGTGCGTGCCGAGCAGAACAAAGCTTTTGTGAGAGCGCCGTACGCCAAAGCAGCAACAGAAGTTTGTGCGTGTGTTACAAAGTATGTGATCATCTAAGACTTCACCATTTCAGTAATCTCCTGGGAAATCCTGCTGACCCTCTGGCAACTGTAAACTTGATCTGCCTTGCTAGATCTGACCCCCTATATTTAAGAAAAAAATCAACACTGTCAGTACAAGACAAACATGGGACATTCATGTGGTGTAAAGGGTCAATTCAGCTACTGAGGTTTCGGAAATTTTGATCGCTTGTATTTGAAATTTATAAAGTGGCTTGAAACCAGTACCAGAGTGGAGGAGGAGGAAGAGCCGGAGTACCCGGAGAAAGAACCCCTGACGGTTCACCTGAATTATGCAAAGTCAAACACAATTATTGATGGGCTTGTGAAGAAATTGGTTTTAAACAAATCTGGTTGGAATAAAATACCTTTATTCTGTACACTTTAACAACAAAAACTAGAAAACAACTGATCTGCTCACTGCAATACTTGTGTACTGTATGTCCCTTAAATACGGACTGCTCCAAACATTCGAACACAGCCCATTTTTCATTAATTTTCACCCCCAAAAAAACACCTAAATATTTGACCACCACCCGAAAATGCCATGTTTTCAAATAGTCGACCACCAACCAAACTGTGCCGCCTCAAATATTCGTCCAACGCACTTCAAAGGGTTTAAAAATCTCCACTCGCGAAGTCTGATTTCAGAACGATTACTATAGCACAAGCCAACCAATCCTTGCATTCACACTGCGTGAGCCCAGTATACGGCTCCGACGTAGCCCCAAACTTGCATTACGGGGTACTGCTTATTCATAGATTTAATTGTGGCCAAAAGGCGGCATACATTGTCATGATTTATTGCCAGTGCTGGAGATTCTATGCCTGTTGCAAGAGAGACTACCGGTATGATGATGGCAGCCGCAGCCCTGAAAGTCTAAAATTTTGCCCACCAGCCTTTGGCTAGTGACTTCCAAGTTTTATTAGCCAAACTGAAAATGTTACTACTGAAAATAGCTCAACGCAACAATATAATGTACCACAAGTGTTTGACGCCCAATGTTCGAGTACTTACGGATTGAGGACTAAAAAATACGGATCGAAAAACGCACGTATTGATGGGATTATTGTCAAATGTAAAAAAAATGTTTTAACGCACTTGCCCAAAATGTTGTTGTAGAACTTGTCTCTATTGCTTGCTTAGTATTACGAGAAGTGAAGGTTGAATGTTCGGGCACTTTCGGATTTAGGACTGAAAAAGTACGGATTGGAAAACACGAGCGCACTCGCATTTGGCGAGTGGATTCTTTTCTTTACTCGCCCCCCCAAAAACAAATCGCTCGCCATGGCGAGTAAATTACTCGCCATTTTCAGGGCTGAGCCGACAGCGCAATCACGCCTGACCCTGCCTTTCGCAAAAGACATAGATTCACATGAACCTCTGCAAGCACTTAAAAATGTGTCGGGCTCAGTCCCGCTTTAAATCATCACACTGAAACCGTATCTGGATTCACATGTATGATAAGGCAACATTGCTCGCTGGCTGCACAATATGCTCAGTTACCCCACGTGAACATTTATTTCTTTTTCCATCGCTTTTTGCATCAGGGCAACGTCTGCATTGGTTTCTGTAGCCACAGTACAGATCTCCGTCTGAGCAACGTGTACTGTGTATGTCTTGGTACCTATCATACTTGTGATGCCCACCGACGTTGGAGCCAACGCTACGTGCTTTGTTTCACAACGGCACATTAATCGCGGGAAACTGAAGAGTAATGTGTCGCACTTTGCATCACAAAGCGAGTATGCAGTGGCCCTGCGTTCTCACAACCGTGTCCTAAGATCCAAGACCCAGTCGTGATTCTGAATGGCACAGTTCTACACAATGCTCAGGATGAAAATCTTATAATTTTAGGTCAGATTAATGGTGATGGACAAACGTAGTCTCCTTCAGCAATGTATGGCAGGTAACAGCATCACAGTCCACCAGCCCAATACAGAGCCAGTAGGACATCGAGCTCCTCTGAGCCTCTGCATTTTAAAGAGGCACATGACAATCTATGATTCATACAGTTTGCCTGTAGACTTTCCATGCCAAGAACTCAAGTGGGGTGGGTGGGTGGTGGGGTGGAAAGTGAAGACGGGTCACGGCTGTATTGATTTTCCATAGGGGCAGGGTGGCACATGATGTGACATTCTATAGCCTCTTATGTTTTGCAGATAACGTTTGAACTATGCATATTTCCAAGAAAATGGTAAGAACGCGGGGTGATCGTCACTCTTGGACCTAATTTATTTTAAATTTTCGGTGGGTGTATGAACAATGATTTAGCCACTAAAATCGGGATCCGATTTAAACACATTTTTGTGTATGGGTACTCCCATTTGGGACAAATAACGGCTGTTGGCGTTTCAACTAAAGCAATGTGAAACACGAATGGGTTGATCAGCGTGCCTGTGCAAGGTAATATTAGTGTCTCAAAATTTCGACCACACCACCTCCACAAGCAATCAAATTTTTCCAAACTCCTACATATTCGACCAGATCTGAAAAATCTGAAAATTTGCATGTAAAAAGTGGTCAAATATTTAGGGTAATTACGGTACATGGACAAAACAAACTTCAATAGGAAGATTACTGTCAGGGGAGAGAATTGTGCAGTGTTGACCAATTATAATCGCGTTTGATCGAAGCATCAAAAAAAGGAAAAGGGTGCGCCAAGTAAGTGACTGGAAGTAGTGAATATGGAAGCTCCCCCGAAGAGGGGGGGGGGGGCGTATCACATATTGACTTAGATTTCCAGCCCCTTGATGCATGGAAATTTAGATTAGGTCTCCCATGGGGTGGGGGGGGGGGGGGGGGGTAATAATAATAATACCGTTATTATATAGGCGCTTTTTCTCAATTTTTGGGCAAATCGACTCAAAGCGCTGCGAACTGAAACCCAACATGCACACTCACGTAACAGACACGGATTTACGCCATTTAAGACAAACACAGTACAAGACAGACGAAGGGCCAGTTCAGCTACTGAAGTTACAGAGATTTATGATCGCTTGTATTCAAAATTTGTAAAGTGACCTGAAACCGGTACCGGGGGGTGGGGGGATGGGTGGGGGGTGGAAGAACCGGAGTACCCAGAGAAAGAACCCCGACGGTCCGCCCGAATTAACGGTGACATTTACCAGAGGAGAAAAGTCCGACGCCGGAACCCGTTTTCGAACCTCGCACCTTTGGCATTGGTGGCAGGCGCCTTAACCACTGCGCCACAGACCGTGCCGGGTCCAGATTGTTTAGCCAGTGTGGACATCTGTTAAGTCTTGGTGACCACGTCGGCACACCATTCGGCCTTATGCCTACCTGCAAAGACGGCCACATTTTACTGTGTCTGCAGGGGCATACATTCCATGCCTCCAGCTAGAGCTAAATTTCCATGCACCCCAAGAGAGAACCTACTACAAACTTCAACTTTAAATGTTATCTAGAAATTAACAAAAATGTAACCAGGTAGACTTAGCAGGCAAGAAATGCAGCAAACAACGTCGAAGATGGGGTTCGCAGCAACATGTCTTATGTTGGGTGACAACTGAAGAAATGGTGCAGAGCTAAAAGGAAGTCGACATTGTAGCTACTTCATAGTTGTGTTGTAGCGGCACGAGGGAAACCCGGTGCAGATAAAAAATGATGCGTCTGGCACAAAGCACGGTTGAGTTATTCTGACAGGTGCGTGCGCCACGGGAGGGGGACTTTATATATGGCATCCGTGGACCGCAAGGAAACTCCCACTTCTCCGTTTTCAAAATAGGTGATTTTGGAAGCGGAAAAACTGAAATCTGTGTTCGTTGACACTTGGTTGTCCGTCTATAGCTTCAGTTCTATGGAACCTAGAAACTTGCGGTTTGCTACTAATGAAAGAGCCACAAATGCCAAACATTAACTCCATTAATTAAGAATAGAACTAATTCTGAATTTTTAAAGGGCTTTTTTACATAGACCTAGACGAAGCAAAAGGCGCAAAATCCAAAGTAGTGCTTAAACCGAAAGCGATCGGACTAGAAGTTACAAAATGAAAAGTGTCTTATCATGCTGAATCTTATGGATATTGGTTTAAAACAATCGGTGCAGGCATTCAAGAGATTACAATGGCAAGCCAAAAACACGAGCTACACGCCGCTGTAAAAGCCACACTAAAACAAAACAGTGAGGCAGTTGACGCAGTTGCGTCTCCTGAACAGACGCTGAAACCCTAGAAGCAAGCCGGAGGGGTCGGACTAACGGAGGCATCATTGAAAGCAATACCTTGCGCAACCTTACATCGAAAGAATACCACTGAATATAAAAAGATGCAAAACATAACAAGGAAATGTGCTAAAGTCTTGATGAAAAAAAAAAACCTCTGGGGTTACATCAGGTGGGTTATGAGAGCTGGGTGTACCCAATCACAAAAAAATATAGTGTGTTATGAGAACTGGGTGTACCCAGTCAAAAAAATAAAATAAAAATGTACATTTGACTGTCCATCCTTCAAAATGGTAAACAACATTAATGACTGCAAAGACAACATCAAATTCTGTTGTAAAATATCCTGTCACCTCTGACACTAGCGACTAAAATGACTTGGTTGCACAAATCGCTGGTTAGATACCACACATAAAATGAAAACAAAATCCACTAACAAGAAGCTTCAGAAACAAGAGCACGTTTACAACAAGATAATTGCAAAAATAAACCTGTTCCGTTCCCATATCCTCTAGTACAGCAGCGGAAAGCACAAATGATGATCAACGTGTGTTAAAATGAAACCTTGAAGCATATCTACAAGCAAAAATAATATGTAAAAGATCTGGCTGGTGGGTCAGTCTCCTGATAAACTGTTTTGTATTCTTTCTATATTTTTTTTACTCTGATCATTTTGGCATGTAACTGCTCCATCACCAAAAGAATAAAAACAAAACATGCTCGGAGGTGGAACACAGAGGTGCTCACAGTTTCTACATGTAAGTACTGTACATTTACAAATACACAAATGTACAATTTTGGTGAAAAGTGGAATTTACCCCCATGGCCATATTTCAGAGGTGTTGCTTAACCCATATCATACTGAGGCTAAAAGTAAAAGCTTCAAATTTTGTACACTGCCATGCACATATAGCACTTACAAATAAGGATATACACCAATGGCTTTAGTTCAAGGGTGGTGCCAGAATAGCTTGGCGCCTACAGGCGCCAAGCTATTCTGGCACCACCCTTGAACTATTTTAGTTAAACTTATTTCACACACTGGTGTATTCCGAATGATAAGGGCTAATGATGATGCACCAATTCCAGGAGATGGATCGACCATAATTTAATGGTACTGCCTGATTAACTTGGTGCTATCAAGCGCCAAGCTAATCCGGCACTACCCTTGAATTATCATGGTCAATCCATCTCCTGCTGGAGCGCTTTGGGGTTACGGACAACTGTAAACATCCTGAAAAAAGTACTGATAATTTAACCCCCAGGCTGTATTGGGAGGTGGGAGGTGTGTTGCCCAATGACGATGTACCAATTGCTGGCGATTGACCATAACTCAAGGGTAGTGCCAGGCTATAAGGCACCAAGCTGATCTGGCACCACTCTTGAATTATGGAGAGGGAAACAGTCAACTGTAAAACATCCTTCAAAAGTACTGAGAATTTTTCATAATGAAATGCACAATGGGAAATTCAAGTAGATAGCAAAAATAGAGCAGTGCTGAGAATTCTTATAATACATGTACTGGCATGATTGTCCACAAGAGTGCATCGGGCGATTACAATATGATATACTGGTACAATATGCAACTGTAACGACGTCCAGAAATGAACAGATTATAAAAGTACATGTTGAAGTTTGAAGTGTATGGTTATAGAAGGGGCAATTTAACCACCCCCCCCCCTCCCCCCCAACCAAAAACAAACAAACAAAAATACAAGAAATTATGCATTGGAGAAATGAACGCTATCTTCAGTCTGCCAGATTTCCTCCCTGTCAAAATGTGTCTGTGAAATACAGAGAATTTTCCATTCAAAGCCTGTACTAGTGTACATGTGGTGTACTCCCTAAGTGGGTCTACCTGGTGAGTACTTATGCAAATAGTACAGGAGGGTTGCATGCAATCAACGTTATGAAATATGCAATACATGTATGTATTGCCATTTTGCCAAAATCTAAAAGTTGCTAATTTGTACATAACATTCATATGATAGTCCACAGATAAAAAACAACATAAGTTCTAGATGTCTGCATATGCATACGATTCTGAGCTTTTGTGACTGGCTCTGACAAAACCAAGATAAAGTAAATATTTTGGGTATTCCGAGTATTATATATCAATGGAATTTCAGAAATGTTTAAATATGACCCGAGATGCATTACAGAGCAATCAGCATTTCTTCATCTTCTTCATGGTTAATGTGGTAATCCAATGGTTGAAAAATATTACACAGCAAATTGTTTCGTTCTGGGTGGCGGCCTTTTTGAGAGTTGAAAGTTGCTCATGCAACAGTGTGCATGCTAGTGTAAGTGATTAAAATAATATTTGTCACTAATTTATAGGCAGATTTATGCACATAGCTTTTAGCATTATAAAATCACAGAACTTTAAAAGGTTTTTGTTGGTTGGGCTGATAACGAACATTTCCTGGCTTGTATCCCCACCCGGTCTGCCTGGGGACTGGGTGGGGTAGGTATTTTTAGTTCCCAGGGTCACCCTGGTCAGCCCACAGGTGGTTTTCTCTCTATTCTGGGCATGCGTTCTGTCTACCCTTGTCCATTCACCTGTATTTGCTTTTAAAACTCTCCTACTGTCTGCACTGCCTGTAGCTCTGATATGGATGTGTGTTGCTAATGGTCTTAGCTTATTTAGGCCCATGTTGTAGTTTATTAACGTATTGACCGCTGGCGACATACATTCATTTCTGTTAGTTTTTTTTTTTTTTTTTTTTTTTTTTCACAAGCAGTGCAGGCACGTCCTGAGAAGGCCTTGTTGCTGTCGGGACGTTTAGCAATGTACAATCAATCAATCAATTTCTGGCTTGTACCCCTGATTAGGCCCCTGCGAATTTGTCCAGGTTTTGTTGGAGTGCGTCATTTCCTATGATTCATTTCTATTTGGCCTCAATAAATGTCCACGAGTCCTCAGATTTAAAAAACAAACAAACAACTTCTGACATTTTTGCATGTTATCACCATGACAGTTTTGTACATCTATGCCCTACTTTGGCAAAAGACTTCCTATTATGCTACAAAAAAGTTCCTCAGCTAGCTAGCATTTGTAAAAAGAAAAGGGGTTTTGAGCATTTGTGTCAACTAACCCTTTGGCTGTGGGTAGCAGTTTTGTCATGATGATTCCTGCAAGATGTCAGACTGTTGTTATTCCTGCAGGATGTCAGGCTGTTGTTATTCCTGCAGGATGTCAGGCTGTTGTTATTCCTGCAGGAATCATCGTGACAAAACTGCCACCCACAGCTAAAGGGTTAATAGTAGTATCACACATGTACATTGCGAAAAGAAATCCAGACAAAAAAGATGACCACCAAGAATGGAAAATGCTACGAAATACCCAAGAAAGAAGGAATCGGAATTATGGAAAGGTCAAGTACAACACAGGTTATATATAAACCTCCTTTCTACCCTAGTACTAGTGAAAACTCTTCGGGCCCACGACGGCCACAGTGGGCCCGCACACAGCCGTGTGCGGGCCCACTGCAGCCGTCGTGGGCCCGAGGACCTTTGCTTACTGGCTAAGTGTCTTGCATTGTGAAAAGGCCACCAATGAGTTATGCTTCATCATCTATGGCGGCGCAATGAATGTAAAGTAGATAAAAGTGGGAGCATTTGTGCTTGCGTTGCAGAATCCGGCAATGCTATACAACACTTGCAGCTACAGATGCAGGGCGCCTTGAATGAGTTAACCCATAAAGCCCTGAAAGACTGACAGGATGTGGATTGACCATATTTCAAAGCTGGTGTCAGAATAGCTTGGCACCTACAGGCGACAAGCTATTATGACACTAATCTTGAAATATGGTTCGATCTATCTCCAGAACTGCGATGCACACCTCATATCTGCAAAAAAATTGCCATAATTTCGTCCTCGGGGCGTAAGGAGTTAATGTAAGTCTGCACGTCTGTGACTGCAGACATTATGGTCTACAGCTGCAAGGCCCAGAATCACAGACCAACAACAGAACACATATTTTTAGCACAGGTGTACAGGCAAAAAAGTGCTTATGCTACGACACAAGCCATCTTCTCACCATAGCACTATAGCTGCCTTCATCTGGCAGAAGTTTGGTGTTTGTTGAGCATGTGCATGGTTTGGGGGGGGGGGGGGGTAGCCATTTATTTACTACATGCAGTGAGCTTGTTCTTGTTCAGTGACGGCTTGGCTGTCCGTATGGCTTTGTTTACTGGTTGATTTGGTGGGCAAGAAGCATATTTCAGCTGGTGTTTCTTGTGGCACAGTGGCAGAGATGGTATTTTGGTTGGGGGGCCGGCTCAGACACCAGTTGAAATCTGCTTGCACCCACCAAACCAACAAGTAAACAAAGGGCCTCCAATATACCATGATGGTAGGTGGCACATTGGCGGTCCTATTTTCACTGGCTGGCGTGGTAGCGGAGAAATTTCAGCTCACGTTTCATCTGGCACATGACGCACAAACCACAGCAACACACTGTGCAGCAATCATCCATCACAGTGCCCTGCAACATAAACATTCCACTATCAGTCTGATTCAAGCAAAGCTTTGGAGTGCAAGCTGAAAACGGATGGTGTGCTGGTCTGTGATTTTGTATCTTATGGCTCCACGCCACAAGATCCAAAACCAAAGACTAGTGTCATGAGGAACATGTGCATATGAAGGGCGTATTGGTCTATCTTAATGTCAAAGTTTGTTCCCTTCTAAAATGAGTAGATCTATCTTTAGTTAGACCAACTCGAAATTAAACGGTGGAAGCGGTCCATATTCCCCTAAAAAAAAAAAACACAAAAAAACTTTGGTGTCGGAAGCGTTTTATGTCATGATGATTTCTGTAGAAATCAAAGGGTTAACTCATTTAGCCCTGGGACCCTGCAGCAGGAGATGGACTGAGCATAATTCAAGGGTAGTGCCAGATTTGCTTGGCGCCGTCGGGCGCCAAGCAAATCTGGCACTACCCTTGAATTATTATGGTCAGACCATCTGCAACTGGTACATGGTCGTTAAGTAACACATCTAAAATTTGGGAAATGCACCCATGGGGCTAAAAGGGTTAAACATATGTGTCACAAATGATAAGATCCAACTCCAGTTAGTTCAACCCTAGGTGGACAAAAGTGGAGAATCAAACTGGAAGATACCTCTTCCACATTAAAGAAACAATGTACCGGACCTGAAATTATCTGGATCTAACTACACTGATAAATTTCACAGAGTTCGTGGAGAGATAATAATAATAATAATAATTATGGTATTTATAATGCGCTTATCTTATAATAATTATAACTCTAAGCGCGCACTCACAACTCGCACACGCATGCGCACGCTTTAGACAATGACTCACGTAACACAAATAGTGAAGATACATTAGGACGGTCAGCTTGGGCTGGGGAGTGTGGTGATATAGTGCTAGAACTGTTGAAAGAGATGAGTTTTGAGGGCAGACTGGAAGGAGGAGAGCGAGTGTTTCTGACGGAGAGAGAGTGGGAGAGTGTTCCAGGTGGTTGGACCGTATACTGAGAAAGAGCGGGGGCCGAAAGTGCTGAGTTTGGTGCGGGGGATGAGGAGGCGGAGAGGGTCAGAGGCGGAGCGGGGAGGAGTGTAGGGGTGAAGTAAGTTGGAGAGATACGCAGGAGCGTAGTTGTTCAGGGATTTGTAGCAGAGAGACAGAATCTTGTATTGGATGCATTGGGGGATGGGGAGCCAGTGAAGGAGCTTGAGCAGGGGAGTGATGTGGTCGGATTTTTTCTTTCTGAGGACGAGGCGGGCAGCATTGTTCTGGACGCGCTGGAGAGTGAGAGTGGTGGAGTGAGGAAGGCCAGAAAGGAGAGAGTTGCAGTAGTCGATGCGAGATAAGATGAGAGAGACAGCGAGTTTGGTGGCAGCTTCGGTAGTGAGGTATTTTCTGATCTGACTGATGCAGCGGAGGTGGAAATAACATGCCTGGGCCGTGGCAGAGACGAAGCTGGTCATGGAAAGAGAGGAATCGAGGATAACGCCAAGGTTCTTGACCGAGTCAGAGAGGGAGATGGGGGTGCTGTCGAGTTGAAGGTGGAGAGAGGGAGAGAGCTGGGAAAGTTTCTGGCGAGTGCCTACCAGCATGGCTTCCGTTTTGTCGTCGTTCAGTTTGAGCTTGTTTGCTGTCATCCAGTTTTTCACGTCCTCATAGCAGTCAGCCGTGCGAGTCAGTAGTGTCTGAGTGTTGTCGAGTTTGTCTTTGTCTAGTAGTTGTGAGTCGTCAGCGTAGAGGTGGTGGTGTATGTGGTGAGACTGGATGATGTTGGACAGTGGGGAGATGTAGAGTGTAAAAAGGACCGGGCCCAGGACGGACCCCTGAGGAACGCCGCAGGAGAGCCTGACTGGGTTGGAGGAGACGCCGTCGATGGTGACGGACTGCTGTCTGTCGGAGAGGTAGGAGAGAAACCAGGAGTGAGCAGAGTCAGTGATGCCAAAGGAGTGGTGGAGGCGGTGGAGGAGGATAGAGTGGTCTATGGTGTCGAAGGCGGCAGAGAGATCGAGTAGCGTAAGAAGGGAGATGTTGCCCGAGTCAGTGGAGAGAAGCAGGTCGTTTAGGATATGTAGAAGGGCAGTTTCAGTGCTGTGATGTTTGCGATAGGCAGACTGGAAGGGACTGAGGAGGTTGTTGTCGGCGAGGTGGAGGTTGAGTTGGTTGAGGACGACCTTCTCAAGAAGCTTGGACAGGAAAGAGAGATTGGAGACTGGGCGGTAGTTCTTGAGTTCGTTTGGGTCAAGGTTGTGTTTTTTGAGGAGAGGACGGACGATGGCGGACTTGAAGATATCGGGGACGGAGCCATTTTCTAGAGATGTGTTGATGATGTCCGTAATGAAGGGCAAAAGTTTTGGGAGGCCGTCCTGGTAGAGGGAAGCTGGGAGGGGGTCTAGTTCGCAGGTTTTGAAAGGCATGGACTTTATGGTCTTGAGGACTTCATCCTGAGAGACGGGGCGGAAGGACGAGAGGGGAGTGCCGGAAAAGGGGGTGTCAGGGAGGCAAGGCGAAGAAGGCAGAGTGTCGAGTGTGTTGCGCAGAGTTTGGATTTTGTCGGAGAAATAGGAGGAAAAGGCGGACGGAAGTTCTTCTTTGCTGTGTGTGTTGGGAAGAGGAGAGTCTTTAGAAGTGCCTAGGAGTGTGTTCATGGTAGCGTAGAGGGTTTTGGAAGAAGTGGATTCCAGGATTTTGTTTTGAAGGTGTTTGCGTTTGGAGTCGGAGATCATTCTGCAGACTTTGGATCTGGTGGTTTGGAAGATCTCTCTGTGAACGGTGAGGTCGGATGAGCGCCAGCGGCGTTCCGCTTGTCGACGCTCGCGCTTGGCCTCGGCTATGTTGTCAGTGAGCCAGGGGGAGGGGAGTCAGTTGGGTATGGAGCAGGTGGTGACAGGGGCATGGGTGTCTAGAAGTTTTCGAAAGGAGGAATCGAAATGGGATGCAAGATCGGGAGAGGAGGCGGGGTCCAAGAGAAGGTCGACAGCTTTGTCGAAAAAGTCCTCAAAAAGATGAGGTCTAACTCAAGTTGGACCAGTCTTCCACTTTCAGATTGAAGCCAAATATGAATCTAATTTTCCAACGCCTATCCATTATGTAACCGTCACATTTCACCCATACCTTTATGTCACATGACAGATCTAGGCCTGGAGTATCCTCCTCCCCCCCCCCCCCCCCCACCCGAGCACTTTAACCCTTTTAATGCCAACGCCCTACAGCAGGAGATTGACCATAATTCAAGGGTAGTGCCAGATTAGCTTGGCGCCTTCAGGCGCCAAGCTAATCTGGCACTACCCTTGAATTATCATGGTCACTCCACCTCCTGCAAGTGGTACATAGTTGTTAAGTAACACTTCCTAAATTCGGGAAATGCGCCTCCACTCCTCCTCTACACCATTCATATAGTCTAAACTCTTTCATACAAACCTTCACTTTTCTGAATTCACATGCCAAACATGTAACAAAAATAAAATAAATAAATAAAAAGAAACTGACAAACCAAAAACAACCCACAGCATGGCACCGACTATGTACCACTTGCAGGAGATGGATCTACCAAAATAATTGCCAGATTAACTTGGTGCCACCAGGTGCCAAGCTAAACTGGCACTACCCTTGAATTATCATGGGCAATCCATCTCCTGCCACAGGGCCTCGTAGTAATGGGTTAATGTCCATCTGGCTGAACTTTGTTGACTCTTCCCTCGACCCCTTTCTGCGCATGCAGCCGAATGGTGGCCACACGCACAATAAAGTTAGTTTCTGTCCTCAAACTTATAACTTTGCCGTGTGTCATACACAATTGACATGTAGCCAGTGCCTGACTGACTTGTCAGCTCTAGCTAATCAGAGTGCGCGAATGAGACACGCCCACATGATGCCAAAAGTCGGCCATTTTTGTCCGACAACCGAGGCTGGTGACGGAGGTAACTGAGATTGGTTGTACATTGCTTAACGTCCCGACAGCAACAAGACTTTCTCAGGACGTGCCTGCACTGCTTGTGAAAAAAAAAAAAAAAACTAAACAGAATATTAAATGTATGTCGCCAGCCAGTCTAATATGCTAAATAAACCTAAGACATCCAATATAAAAATCTACAGGCACTGAGGCAGTGCAGACAGTTGGGAGAGTTCAAAAAAGGAAAATACAGGTGAATGGACCAAGGGTAGACAGAAACACATGCCCCAGAATAGAGGGGAAAACCCACCCTGTTGGGCTGACCAGGGTGACCCTGGGAACCAAAAAGTAGTTGACCCCATCCAAATCCCCTAGGGCTGAGTGGGGGGTTGGGGGGGGTAACTGAGAGAGAAAAGAAATGGTGAAAAAGTGTGCCCGGGGCCTTTACAACAGCGGTTCCAGATATCCTGAGTGTCTAGCAGGTTCATACCATTCCCAAAGCCCGTCGTAGCCATGAATATTAAATGCATGCAATGGATCAAATTGTGTAGTAGACCGCATGACCAGCTGAAAGTCGGTAAAGTGGATGGAAACCGACATCTCTTCGTTTGCATAAGGTCATATTCATTTCTCCTGAATTTGTTCATTATAAAAATGAACCGGTAATGTCAGTTTGCACATGTGAGACTAGGCCCATGTAAATATCTGTTGTGAAAGAAGGTGGTGCTATCACTTGGTATAGCAAGTCCGGCGTTTCTCAGTCGCCGACTGTGACACGGTGAAAAGCAGTGTACGAGTGTGAGGGATAGCTCTGTTGAATGCTTCTTAACCCTCATCATTCGGAATACACCAGTCCAGAATAGCTTGGTGCCTCTAGGCACCAAGCTATTCTGGCACCATTCTAGTATAATGTAGCTTGCATATGGCAGTGCACAAATTTGAAGCTTTTAGCCTCAGTAGGATATGCATATGGGTTAATTCATTTAACAGTATTTTGGCGATGGCGTTTCTGAAGCATTTCCAGACCTGCTGCCAGCATGCCCTGCTTTGCCTAGAAGTGGGACAAGTCACACAAGCAAACGACCACCTCCCAAAAAGCGACTGTCGACAGAGCCACATCAGAAACGGTCACGCAAAACACACTCTAAAGTATGCACCGATTTGCATTTCACAATCTGTTTGTGTCTAAGCTTACTCCGTTCCTTAACACACACAAACACAATCTTTCATACACACTAGCAGTAGCACACTCTCGTACACAAAAATATACATTGTACACATGCACACACTACATGAACACAAACAGCAGTTTTCATGATGTAACTATTCTGTTTATTTTAGGCAAAAGATGTGGCTACACACATTAAGTGTGTAAGATGCTACGAAACAAACTCCTATGGTGGCAACACCCTTTGAGTTTAGAGCAACAAACACAAAGTGATTTACTACATATCACAATTAACTTCATGTTGGCTGCTGTAAACTTGGACAAAGGGTGTACATACAATATGAATTTTATTTATTTAAAAAAAATGAATTTTCAGAAATCATTAACCCCTATCATTTGGAATACACCAGTGTGTGAAATAAGTTTGACTAAAATAGTTCAAGGGTAGTGCCAGAATAGCTTGGCGCCTCTAGGCGCCAAGCTATTCTGGCATCACCCTTGAACTAAAGCCATTGGTCTATATCCTTATCTGTAAGTACTATAATGTAGCTTTGCATATGGCAGTGTACAAATTTGAAGCTTTTAGCCTCAGTATGATATGGGTTAACTAATACATTGTTAATAATATTATCACTGTACAAGTGCAGCTACAGATGCTGAGTATGACCAGTATGTCTCTGTGCGACAAGTTTGTCCTCCCCCTTTTTGCTTTGCCTTTCGCATTTTAAATGCTGTTCAATTCAGGGACTGTTCTTAACATAGGTGTTGCTGTTGTTGTCAACAGTACAAGTGCAGCTACAGATGCAGAGTCCCTAACTGGCATACAGAAAAGCAGTGTGATGACATTGAAAGTTTCTCAGCACCACAAGGTAATCTGGTCTGCTCAATCTGATTTAATAAATAAATAAACGTTCAGGTTTTTGTTTGTGTATGCAGTTCACCAGCCTGAAATGAATAAACAAACAAACAAGAAAGGCAATGCCTCTGTGTCTCACTTGCTCAAAATACCCAGCAGCTTTGGTTCAACACATCACATCAAGGGAGCCAGTAAATAAGTACTCAAGGTCATCTTTAGAAATCCTACCAGGATCACCTTCCATCTGTATTATTGAGGTGACTGTGGTAAATCTGCTGTTGTAGAAGCAGAGGCTGCTTTAAGTTGGTGACCTTTGACATGTTTGATGTATATGATTATGTCTGTCAGTTTAAGCAGCATAGCATACATCATCTGGTTGTCTGGGAGTACTCATTGTATGTGTAAATCACGTTTTGTGTAGCACACAAAATCACAGAATGGTGCCCCTGGAGACCAGCAGCTGACCTTGTACCTGGTACATGTACAAATGGCCTTTCTTCAGTGTGGTCTTCTTGTCAGTCCTCTCCAAATTCACTTCTGCTGGCCTGGAGAGCCTCTTCAAAAGTCATATCCCTGACAGAATAAGGGCACTTTATTTCAAGAATTTCTGTGCTGTTGTTGTCACAGACCTTTCCATCAAGGGATGCACCAAGAAATGGAAAATCTGGATTCACAACAAGACCACGACTGTGCACATGCAGCTTACTCTTCTTGATGTACATTTGCCTAGCAATTTTTTTGTTTACTGCACCATAGCTAGTTGCAGCTGAAAACAAGGGTTTGCTGTCAAATATATTTTGCAGAAATCTGTCTGACACTGGATTCTTCCTGGTTATACAACGTCCAAAAACTGAGGCAGTGATGCATTTTTTTCCGCTCTGTGCGCCATAAAGAGCAGGTTGCCTGTTCTTGGGTTGCTTTTTCGAGTGCCCTAGCATCTTCAAGTGTCATCGAGGTGTGACCATTCATGTTGTTGCTGGATCACAGTTGGTGGAATGGCAATGATTGGCGTCTTGGGGAAATCAACATCTCCACAAACAAGTGATGTAGTCAAAGGCAACAGCTCCTGTTCCATAAGTGGTACCTGTAACACAGAATAAAATAAAATGGAACATTCTATATTTATATCACAGTTGAAGACTGCTTTCTGTATCATTACACTGACGTACTGATTTCATTTGTTTTAGATTTGATTCTTCTAGTCGTTGTTGCGGAGAATAAGCATCTCAGGGAGCAGCTTGAGGCAACACAAGCTCACGTGCAGAAACTTTAACAGCTGTGTTCCAGCCAAGCACTTCAAAATGTGGAGCTTCAGTGGCAAAATCTAGAAAAAGCTCAGATGACAAACAAGCCTACTACCTTCAAATTCACAGTGGAATTGGCTAGAGACAGTCATATACCAGGCTTCTTTAAATACTCCACAGGCTTTACCTATGAGGATTTCTTGAAAATCTTTGGCTTTCTAGTGCCTGATGATAACAAAACTCCCTTTACAATGCAAAAGAATGTGAAAGGTTCAAAACAGCTTCCCCTGCAGGAGCAGTTTCTCATGATGCTCATGAAATTAAGGCTGAACTCCGACTTCAAACTTCTTGCTCACTAATTGTTCTCTATAACTCAGACAGACTGTGGAGTCCTTTTCAAAGCCTGGGTCAATTACATGTATTTTAGATTTGGCAGCATTCCCCTGTGGCATCACAGAGATGTCTTGTCGCACAGATGCCTGCATGATTTCGAGCAGAATTTAATCCTTTTAACCCACTGAGCCCTGATGCCCCCTTTGGCCTATGTTGTTTACTTAGCATGTTGTTTACATAGTCCAATGGAAGGCTGTAGGACTCAATGGGTTAAACTGTGAGACATACATATAACTAAATTGTGAATATGCAGTTGTCGGAGCAGTTATCTCAATAAAAATTAAACTATGGGGTGTTTGAAATCACCAAGTCTTATTCATTTAAAGACTAAGAATAGAGTACTGCCACCTTAGTTAACTGATCACCATTCATGCTGAAGAATGACTCATGAGCTGCTACAACTGCAAGGACTCGCATAATGTGCTCTTTGTGGACAGTTCTAGGATGTCATGTTTTCCGTACTTTTCAATATGCTTTTATAAATAAAGCTTCCATATGTGATCATTGCACATGCAGAGAGAGAGAGAGAGAGAGAGAGAGAGAGAGAGAGAGAGAGAGAGAGAGAGAGAGAGAGAGAGACTGGCTGACTGAAACTTTATTTATCAAAGATTGAGATATTAGGCACACAGGTCTTTCTTCCAATCTGTCAGAGAGAGAGAGAGAGAGAGAGAGAGAGAGAGAGAGAGAGAGAGAGAGAGAGAGAGAGAGAGAGAGAGAGAGAGAGAGAGAGAGAGGGAGAGAGAGAGAGAGAGAGAGAGAGAGAGAGTAAATGAATTCTGTGCATACAGATTTACTTCCCACACTCACTGTTCACCATGCAAATGCACAGGGACAACACACACACAAACTCTATACAAGTATGCATACATGTACATTGTTTACATACACACTTGTGTGAACATACAATTCTACATAACAGTATGTTCAAATTACACAGTATTAACCAGAATCTGCACATTGAACTGAAGTAAAACTTACCTGTTGTCATCAAAGATTGCCATGATGGGCTTCCTTTTCTTGTTGATGTTTCCGGGCTTTGAAATAATCATGCTGGAAACTGGCTCACCCATTGCTGTCGTGAACTTGTACATGATGACTCTGCAGGGATGTCCTTCAGGCCTGCCAGGATCCAGTTCCTCATGGTCCAAATTATGGCAAGCACATGAGCACACTGTCCAGCGAGTCTGAAAAAAAACAAAAAGCAGCTAAAACTTTAAAGCACAACACACAAGCTTCGGAAGTTTATAAGCAAACCTTGCCATATGCAACATTGTGCTTTGAGTACCTTCGCAGGCTTTATCAAAATCCTTTCATAAACGATAACACAAATTTAGTCTCTCCTTCGTCAGCGGAACACATGGCATCTCACCGTATAACAAACTGTCAACTGCTAAAACTATGACAAGCACAGTCTATACTTTTAATGCATGATGCAAAATTGATACATACCCTGCTTTGAATGTGCAGAAAGCATCGGTGACTGTCTTCTTCGTTGGGTCAATGGACAGGTGCACCGAGTGTGGCTTTTCCGTCTTGGCTTGACTGTGGAAAATTGTTCATGCACGTCAAAGCACAAAAAAATGTGTACGCTTTGAATGTACTGCTCCCTGCTGAACAAATATGCACGTTGTCTCTAAGTGTGATAGGGTAGTATAGCAAGTATTGCTCCGAAATATTGTCGGGAATGTCTGACAAGCGCGCACTTACGCATGTGGATGCAACCATTTTCACTTATTTTCGCTTTCAGCTGTGGCATGCTTGTCGGAGCTTCGGGTCAAGGTCGAATTCTGGGTCAGTGGGCGGAGTTATCTCTGAGTGGGCTACATGTTGATTATGCTCGCAGCTCACCGTGATTTTGTTCTCGGCACGTAATTTGGTGCGCAGCACAATAAGCCAGCCAGGTACACAGCAGGGCACGCAGCAAGACTCTCCCATGTCCTGGGCAATCTGTGACGCCAAAATGCAAGGGCAAAATGCTCCCAGCAAACCTGCAACATGGCACCACAATAACAACATTATATGTGTGCGTATGCATGTAAACACGAAAATCTCTGTTATTTCTGTAAGCACAAGCTTGAAGCTTGGCGAAATATTTTATTTAAGTGGTGGCTAAGAGAACCTCTGAGCATATTGGAATTCTATGTGTCAATGAAGACATAAAAGACCGTTTACAGAAAGTCAGTTGACCCAGATTAAAGTCCATAATTTCTGTCATATTTACTTGAAATTTTGGATATATCTACTATACCTTTTCAACTTCTTCAGTAAAAATTAATTCTTTGCAGAAACAAATTAAAACAGTAAAAAACCTCGACTTCTGGAAAAAATCAGACAGCGACAATGACGTAAAAGAATCAATTCCCGTCATCACGCAGACACTGACGCAATACTTTAGATACAACATAATACGCGCTTTCAGAAGAGCATGCAGGTGTACTTAGTATATCATGTAGCTAGGTAAAGTCAACCTGATTTCACACAAGTTTTAGCAAGACTGATAGTAAACCGTGTAATTCTATTTTTGTCACCAGTTTCTCAACTCTTGAAGCGAAAGTGAAACACATATCACGTAAAATCTAAAATTATGTTAAAAAAACAACCAAACGTAAAAAAACGTCAAGACAAATGACGTTATATAAACCTGCACCCCTCATAGAGCTCACTGATACATTGGCAGATCTGTGAGGCTTTTTAATATTCAGGAGACCTTTCAACATCAGAATCAGGGCAAAGACAACAGGTAGAGACCCTTGACAGCGGTGACAGCTCTGAGTCATTTTTGGCACTGGTCACAATACAGGGGTGTTATGAACAAGATGGGATGAACCATAACCAACCAAGTCCCTTCTATATGAGAGCTGTTTTCGCTGTCAACGGTCTCTACCTTTTGTCTTTGACCTGATTCTGATGTTGAATTATCTCCTATTGAAAAAGTCTCGCAGATCTGCCAATGCATCAGTGAGTTCCATAAGGGGCGCAGGACATACACATCATTGATTTGTCAAACGTCATTTCTCATGACTAACTTTTTAGTTTTTACGTAATTGTATATTTTACGTGATATGAGTTTCACTTTCACTTCTTAGGCTTGAGAAAATGGTGACAAAACTAGAACTTCATGGTACAGTTTCAGCCTTGCTATAATTTGTGTGAAAGCACCAGGACTTTACCTAGCTACATGATATACCAAGTACACGGGTCACCTGCATGCTCTTCTGAAAGCACGATGTGTGTGTGCGTGTTAGTGCGTGCATGCGCGCGCACTCCAAACATCTCCAAGAGGCATAGATCCTCATGCGCCTGGAGGGCACATGAGGATCTATTCCTCCTGGAGATGCGCGCATGTTTGTATGAGAGAGAGAGAGAGAGAGAGAGAGAGAGAGAGAGAGAGAGAGAGAGCCGCATGCGTGGGAGAGAATGATATCATATTTAGAGTATTATGTCAGTGTCTTCGTGGTGACGGAGTTGCCTCTTTTACGTCACCACCAATGTCTTTTTCTAGAAGTAAAGTTTTTTTTTAGTGTTTTAATTCTTTTGGAAAGCGGGCTAATGAACTCATCCAATGTCTTTCTCCAAACTAGCTATATGCAGAAGTTCTAGTAAACATGACAAAAATTACGGACTCTAATCTGGGTCAACCGACTTCCTATAAATGGTTGTTTATGTCTTGAATGAGACATTCAATTACAATATGCTCGGAGGCTCTCTTAGCCACCCATTTAAAAAAGTATTTCGCCAAGTTTCAAGCTTGTGTGTACAGAAATATAGGAGATTCTCTTGTTTACATATATACACACACACATACATACATCATACCCACATGCACACATACATACGGCGCTTCGCGCCAAATGTACGTTCAGCAGCAAGTTTAGCATAACTAGACATGACATAATTTTTGTCTTGTTACTTCAATTGTTAGAGGTTTAGCCTGCAAGCTTTTTACATCATGGACATGCTATTAAATTCGCCCCACAGCGACCCATCCTAAAAAGTCCCTTCTATAAATAGAAGGGTTTTAAAAAGACGTTACACAATTTGTATTTTATGATGAAAACCTTAAACGTGGATGTAAGCTATGAACAAGAGATCAGACAATCTACAGTAGCATAGATTGTATCACCCAAGCTGGATAAAGTGGTGAAATCAGGGGAAAAAGACTGAAATCACTTCCAAAATGGCATCCAAAAGAGGAAATCAGTTACCTTAATCGCATCGCATTGAATGGAGCTTCAGTGTATTGCTTTTTGTGTGTTTCCAGTAAATAAAACATCAATGAAACATATGCTAAAAGCTGATAAATCTGTCTGCTTTTATATCACCGTGAATTCCGGTTGTCTAACATTTCAACCGGTGTCATGTATCTGATGTCAACAAAGGCTCATCTGCAAGCGTTGGCAAATCGTACGGTAAATTTAGTCGGTACAAATCAAAAGTGCACACCAAAAACGTCCGAAACGGGCCTATTTGCAGTCAATCCATCCATTTCCTTGCTAATCAGATCAATTGTTGTCCACCATGTCACAAATAAAACGTTAGAAACCCGAAAACTTAAACAGCGATTATTGGCAAACGGAAAGAACCTCCAGTCATTTTTCACTTCAAAGGCGGGAAATCTAGCCTGAAGCACAGCAACTGATAACAATTTACCTGTTTACTCTGAACCCAGGCTTCTTTGTGGCCTCCAGAACGCGACGTGTCATGCTCAAATTCACCTAAAATGCTAGAAAACCGTTGACCTTTGCATGCCACGCGTTGCCGATTTTCCCTAAAATACCTGTTCTTCGTGTTGCTGATTTTCTCTAAAATAAGTTTTTTCCTTCATTACCAGTGAATAAAGTGAGCAGTTTCACATTATTATGATGTTTCTTTGTCAATGTAGTTGCTGTTGTTTAATATTTAGAACATGTTTAAGCAGGTCTGTGCCTGTGAATGGAAAAATAAACAGCGACACTGAGAGACCATTTAACCTTTCACATAACCCCGGGTTGAATCCGAGCTTAACCAGTGTTGGTGCGTTTACGGTTGGCCCTAAACCTCATTCATTCCACGTTATCATTGTGCACGTTGCAAAGAAATCTGTCCTGACGTTACTGAAGGGAATTTAAGTGCACAACAGATTTCATACAGCTGAAGTCCACTGCGCACATCGACAGTCAAACATGAGTTATTTCCATGGCTTCTCAACCAATTAGTTTGGGCTGCAGATGTTCATTGTAAGTTTGCAGGATAATTAGCCCCCAGCAGTTGTGAGACCGTGACAGAGATCGAACACTTGGGGGGCTGGGGGTGGGGTGGTGGTTCCGAGTTTTGTTTGAGACCTTCAACCTGACACAAAAGGCCTCCCGAGCTATACCTTGCCTCCAGTGGCTGAAAAATCAAAGCGTCATCCCCTTCTTTGCGCTACACGCAACAATCTTGAACAAGGGTGGAAAAGGGGGTGGGGGTGGGGGTTGGAGGGGTGGGGGTGGGGGAAGGGGGCCAGGGGTTCTAAACTCCCAAAAGGGACTTTGTTGTAGCATTTTAAAGGATTTTTGGTGGGTTGGGAGTGGGGGGTGGGAACCTGTAGAACCACTGTGGTGCATTGTTACCAATATATTTCAAAACTGAGTTATACTATCTTTCATCATCATATTGCAACCCTAAAAAATAACACTGAGGCAAACATTTATTGATATTTTTCTAAAATGAGTTGGATTATATTAGCTTTCATCATCGTCTTGTCACATGGTGTGACATGACATGCAGCAACTCACTTTACAAACACCTAATTCATATTTCCAAATTGACAAGGTAAGAATCTGATAACATGGCATGAAAAAATGTTCATGATATTGCAAGAAATGTGTTAAATAAGAAAAAAAAGGCGAACATGAAGGTAGCAGATCTTTAAGGCACTTTCAAGTTGGTTTGTAATGTTTCTCAAGAACTACCGCCCAGTCTCCAATCTCTCTTTCCTGTCCAAGCTTCTTGAGAAGGTTGTCCTCAACCAACTCAACCTCCACCTCGCCGACAACAACCTCCTCAGTCCCTTCCAGTCTGCCTATCGCAAACATCACAGCACTGAAACAGCCCCTCTACATATCCTAAACGACCTGCTTATCTCCGACTCGGGCAACATCTCCCTTCTTACACTACTCGATCTCTCTGCCGCCTTCGACACCACAGACCACTCTATCCTCCTTCATCGCCTTCACCACTCCTTTGGCATCACTGACTCTGCTCACTCCTGGTTTCTCTCCTACCTCTCCGACAGACAGCAATCAGTCACCATCGACGGCATCTCCTCCAACCCAGTCAGGCTCTCCTGTGGCGTTCCACAGGGGTCCATCTTGGGTCCGGTCCTTTTCACACTCTACACCTCTCCCCTGTCCAACATCATCCAGTCTCATCACATACACCACCACCTCTATGCTGACGACTCACAACTACTAGACAAAGACAAACTTGACAACACTCAATCACTACTGACTTGCATGGCTGACTGCTACGAATAGCCTCACCTATCTGGTTTGTGAGTGACTGCTACGAAGACGTGAAAAACTGGATACAGCAAACAAGCTCAAACTGAATGACGACAAAACGGAAGCCATGCTGGTAGGCACTCGCCAGAAACTTTCCCAGCTCCCCCCTTCTCTTCACCTTCAACTCGACAGCACCCCCATCTCCCTCTCCGACTCAGTCAAAAACCTCGGCGTTATCCTCGATTCCTCTCTTTCCATGACCAGCTTCATCTCCGCCACGGCCCAGGCATGTTATTTCCACCTCCGCCGCATCAGTCAGATCAGAAAATACCTCACTACCGAAGCTGCCACCAAACTCGCTGTCTCTCTCATCTCATCTCGCATCGACTACTGCAACTCTCTCCTTTCCGGCCTTCCTCACTCTACCACTCTCACTCTTCAGCGCGTCCAGAACAATGCTGCCCGCCTCGTCCTCAGAAAGAAAAAATCCGACCACATCACTCCCCTGCTCAAGCTCCTTCACTGGCTCCCCATCCCTCAATGCATCCAATACAAGATTCTGTCTCTCTGCTACAAATCCCTGAACAACTACGCTCCTACCTATCTCTCCAACTTACTTCACGCCTACACTCCTTCCCGTTCCCTCCGCTCCGCCTCTCTCCACCTCCTCATCCCCCGCACCAAACTCAGCACTTTCGGCCCCCGCTCCTTCTCAGTCTACAGTCTCATTAGTACACTCTGTGGGCTGGAGTAGCGTTCTGAAGAAGATTAGCACAAGCAGCAAACTGATGTCACTATAAGCTTCACATCATGGCATCGCTAGTTCCACGATACTGTGTACACTGCAGTGATGAATTTGATGTTTTACGTCACTCATTCGAAAGGCACGCAGCCTCTTCCAGGGCCAACTGTTTTCTTCCACACAGCCTCTTTCAGCGCTGACTGTTTGATGGGAGTATAACGTGGCTCCAAAACTTGCAAAAATGAATTAATTATTATTCAAAAAGTTGATAAGGTACAAAGCTGGCTAACAAACTCATCCAATGCCTTTCTCCAAACTAGCTATATAATATATCCAAAATTGAAGTGCATAAAATCAAAAGTATGGACTCTAATGTGGGTCAACCGACTTTCCATAAACGGTCATTTAACTCTTCAATGAGACATCTAACTTCAATATGCTCGGAAGAGCTTCTAGACACCCCTTGCATGAAGTATTTCCTTTATTTTCAAGCTTGTACGTATGCAAATGTTGGAGATTTTTGTGTTTACATACATATGCACATAACTTCACGCCAAAAGTATGTTCAACAGCAAGGTTAGAGTAGCTAGATGTGACATATTTTGACCTTGTTACTTCTTTGCCACAATCTCAGGCCCGCCCGCCTGTTATGTCCTTTGCATGCTACGGAACGCGCTCCAACCAGCCCCATCCCAAAGTCTACCTTATTTTAAATACAGTAGACAAAAACATTGTGAACACCCTAAAATCTGCAACCACACGGTATTTGTTCTCCAAACGTTAACGGAGAATGTATTACTCCTACTGTGCATCACTTTGTTACAAACAGAGAGATGAAAACATTTCGCTAATAGTAATACATGTCTCTTGTTCATTTGTTTTTCATGTAACATGAAACCTGCCTTTTGTTACATCTGAATAAGGTCCATTTGGACTGACATGAGCAAATCTGTTACAATAAAAGTTCAGTGTACTTACATGACCCCATGTCATCACAGCAGGAACAGACGCTAGATGACCAGATCCGCGGGCCTATGTTGGTGGGCATCATTTGGTTGATAATCACAGTTGTGCTGGACTGCTGACTGGAGTGTGACGAAGGTGGTATGTTACTCATATATGGGTGCATGGCCCCCTCCATTGGCCCATATGGCCCCGCCATGGGGGTGATAGGCCCTCCCATTGCCCCAGGGGGTGTAGTGATCGGAGGGGAATAGGCAGGGGGAACAGGGTTGGAGCGCATATGTGTTCCTGCCTGGAACAAAAGTGTCATTAACCCATTTAGCTCTCGAACCACTGCAGCAGGAGATGGATCAACTATGATAATTCAAGGGTAGTGCCAGATTAGCTTGGTGCCATCAGGCATTAAATTCCATTTGCAAAGTCATGTGCTTGCACAGACAAAACAAATCCCTTTAAGTGAACAGTCCTTGTGCTGACAGGCCCTCCCATTGCTCCAGGGGTTGTAGTGACATACTATCACCAATGCATACTCCTCAAACCCCTACCCAAAGCAACCCCCCTCCCCCCCCACCCCCCCACCCCCCCCCCCCCCCCCCCCCCCCCCCCCCCCCGCCTTCCAGAAGGTAACTGATCCACGCTTCAAGCTCGACTGGGGTCCCTATCTTAAATCATTAGATCCTGAGGATGAGATTGTGATTTAAAAGAAAAAACACTTTTAAGGTCTACATCAGAGTTTTTGAGACAGATCAACCATGATAGTTCAAGGGTGGTGTCAGAATAGCTTGGTGCATACAGGCGCCAAGCTATTCTGACACCACCCGTGAACTATCATGGTCAATCTACATCCTGATAGCATGTCACAGCTTTAAATACACGCAACAACCCCATCCCCCCAAATCATGAAAAATAAAAATCCAGGTGTCCATTATTACCTGTGGTGAGTAGGCATCCTCATCATCACTTCCCACTGGGTTTGGTAACTTCTCCATTATGCCTGGTCCTTATTACTTCAAAAAAGTCACAAGCGACCTACAACTGACCGAAACAAAATACAATGCTCTTTGGATAACAGCTAAAAGAGAAATGAAATACTTTTTGGAAACAAAATCCAGCAAGTTGAGACATGTATGCTGTGTTTACTGTGACAAGCAAAAACTAACCTTACCGTCACTGCTCAAATGAGTCACCAGTGACATTACTAATCATCTCTACTCATGATCATTTTGTTTACATCTACACTGAAACTTTTGTGTCAGTTTGCGTTAGTACTGCACAATGAATCTGTTCCATCGAGTTCAAAATATTTTGTTTGATCCAGGTGTGTTGGGTATTGCATGTTACTTGTGACACGTGACGAGTCAGCTTTTGTCGCACATCATCTTTTGTCACAGGTAATATGCTGATGTGAACAAGTTCGCTTTTGAAGTTTGCTGACTTCATTTTCAGAGTTCCATCTTTATTTTTACACTGAGTTATCAATGTGGACAAAGTCATAATCTGACTATCCTGATGCTCCTTTTGTCAAAGCAAATGTGTGAGAGTGAAAAAAGAGTCACCTATGATACACATGGGTTTTCATTTTGAACACAATTAGGTCATTTTTTCCTGTTTTGCAGAAATATTTCATTGAGGGCTGCCTAGAAGAATGATTGTAATCAATTTGATGCATCATCTAACCTATAGTTTAGGCAAAAATGAAAGAATTTGTCTTCACATGTCACAAGAGACACATTTTAACCTCTAGCTTTAAAATCTCAGTTTCTCATAAACCACTCATATTTTTTAAAAACTCAATTATCGGGGTGTTTGTTTAACCCATATCATACTGGGGCTAAAAGCTTCAATTTTGTTCACTGCCATATGCAAGCTACATTATAGTACTTACAGATAAGGATATAGACCAATGGCTTTAGTTTAAGGGTGGTGCCAGAATAGATTGGCGCCTAGAGGCGCCACGCTATTCTGGCGCTACCCTTGAACTATTTTAGCCAAAATTATTTCACACACTGGTGTATTCCAAATGATAAGGGTTAAGAAGGCTGTCATGGTTTGGGGTTACCACACTGCATTCCTTAGACAAGAACCTGTGTGTTGTAGATGTCCTTTGGGGCCTACATCACATTTCTGGAGACAGATCAACCATGATAGCTCAAGGGTGCTGTCAGAATAGCTTGGCGCCTATAGGGGAGGGGTGTGTGTGTGTGTGTGTGTGTGTGGGGGGGGGGGGGGGGGGGGGGTGGACGAGGTTGTCCTCGTTCAGCCTCGACGGAAAAGATAAAACAAAAAAACTATTACGAGTCTGCCTCAGCTGAAACAGTTTCTGACGTAGGAATGCACGGATTTTTGTATAATTTGCTTGACGCTTGCTGACAGACGCATGTTCACCGGTGTTTAGCTCCATACTTAACTCATTCCGGACGTGCCGCCTCCGGATATGCGGCATAAGCCGCGTATCCGGTGGCGGCACACCTCGAATGAGTTAAACGGGGCTGCCGTGACCCGTCCACGACACTTGAAAAGCCGGCGCACACCTGTTTCCAAGCCCCCTTTCCGATGCCTCTGTCGCGAAAACTGACATGACTGTAAATTGCAATACCCCTAAGCTGTCGACGCCCTGCCCACGAAAAAGGCGGTAGAAACGGATTTTATAAGTTTGTGCTGCTACAGCTACATCAGTCTGGGCATCCAAAACACCCACTCCGGCAGACACACTGCGTTGCGCAACCACAGAAACGTGTCCTCCGCTTGCTGTGATGAGAAAGATAGCATGAGAAATGGAACTAGACGCACAGAAATGCCGACGACGTGTCAGGCTTACCGAACTTTAAGTGCGGCGAAGTGTGGTGGGGTAGAGTACTGTCCGCCTTTGTCTCCAGAGAGAGTCGGTCATAAGCAGGCCTCTGTGCCCTGGAATCTGAAACCTCAGTCTCGAGTCCACGGCTAGCTTCGCGGCCGGGAGCAATAATTTGATGTAAACTCGAGCGACTGACGGCGTTAACGCAAGTAATCGATCATTTGTAATGCCTCAGTCATGACACCACTTGCGATTTTTCTCTAGCTGAACGGAGGTCGGCGGCAAGATGGCGCATGTATAAATTATGAAGTAGAATCAGACTGAACAATGGTTGGATCAGTTACGGGAAGGGGTAGGGGGTGGGGGTGTTAGGCCGCAAACGGATGTGTACGTGACCTCTACACTTATACTAGACAAGGAGTGTGCCAAGTAGAGAGGCCGGGGGTGGAGGGGAGGAGGGTGGAGCGAACGGTTTACAAAACTGAGTCAGCGGCACTAACGGCATATTGATACTTTGGCAGGAGAATGGGGGGGGGGGGGTGGGGGGGGGGGGGTGAGGTCTGCGGGAGGAAGTGGGGGTAGGGGTGGTGGTGGTCCGCAAACCCTGGAACCTCCACTCCTCAGATCTGCACCACACCACCACGGCTAGTCATGGGGGCCCTTATATATTTCTCGCTGCGCTTAATGTAACACTAAACATAATATGCATACAGACTTAGTGTACACATTATGTTACATTCATACTGGCGAGGGAAACACGTGTATAGACCCTTAATTAGGGTACAATAATTAATGAAAGTAATGGCATCGCTGAACACAACGGGTTTTCATACCCTGCACAGCGAAAACGCCGTGACCGTCACCTGTCATCAGCCTAAATTGTAAAAACCAGATGCCGGCGCGAGGGCAAGCGCGCAGTCCATACGGCAACCGTGGCGCCTGTTATAATCGGATGTGTTTTAGTGCACATAATGAAGTAGACATTTTAAGAGGTATTTTAACTTATTTCAGGTAGTTCACAAAACAACCAAAACATAGTTACATCGGTATCCCTTAAATGCACTATCCTTTTGAGGTATTTGTTGCTCGCTGTGTAGTCCTACATTTTTCGCCTAGACAGGTTTACGTGTGCGCTGCGATGTCGGAAACTCGAATAGGTCGCCAAAATGCACTCGTCAGTCTGCGAGAAACGGCTGCATAATATTAGGTCAGCGTAAAGCATAGAGCCTCAAAAGGCCCTGCGTACAACTGTTGCTTATGAAGATCTGTGCCATTTTGCTGCCTTGCGGTGTTTGTGATTAGCGGTGGTAATGTATGGTAAACCAACGATGTTAGAATAGATAGAATTTACTTTATAGTTTCTCGCGGCGTCCAAGCTGTATGACTGCCGGTTTTGAGTATCTGTCCTATTAATGTTTAAATACTTCTATTTTCCACAACTGAATTGAGAAAAGTGACTTAGTTAATGACCTTGCCTAACAAATAAATGCCTAAAGTTAATGGCCGGACAAATCAGTACCGAGCAGGCCACTTGCTATCGATTAATACATCTGTGTAAATCCGTGTCCAAGTAAGTGCACCCCAGTAATGTAACACAACTACACTTTTTTTCAAAATGTATAAAATTTACTTGGGTGTAATTCCCACTCAGACAGCAATGTACTGCTGTAAAGCTAGATAACAAACTTAATTCATGTATTTTCGATGATAAAGATTTCGCGACGACACACTCCGGCAGTGACAAGGGATGTCGTCCTTTGTGATGACAAAACAACCGCGCCAGTGATCAGCATGTGCATGTTATAGTGTAAAATTTATTCAAACCGGCGGGTCAGTGAATTCAGGACAGCGTGAAAGTGTGCAGTTACCTTCTAGCCGCCCTAGACAGTAGTTACAGGGCAGCCACTCCTGACCTGATTTTAACTTTGCAAAGACTAAAGAGTACATTCTTGTCTTTAGGAGGCGCCCTGGCCAAAGCTGCTGGACTACTGACGTAGGCGAGAATTATTACAAACGGGCGAAACATTAACGGGTTGTCAGTTCTCACAATGCCGCTTAGTTACTTGATTTCCGGCATTTTCAAGAAGACGTCACATTGTAGCCTTTCAACTCTGCCATGCTTTTCAAAACCAAGCTAATAAGGCAGGGTTTCAAAAACCAGCATTGCATCACTGCACTACGGTACGACTGCTCTTTGTTTTCTCGCCTATACATAGCATGCCAAACAAGGGATGGAGACCTCGACATCTTTTTCAGACACGAAAACCAGCCGTGGCCGCCGTCACTATCAAAATTTGGAGAGCTGAGACTTCAACAGGCAAAAAGGCAGACCTTCTTGCATGCTGAAAACCGACATACCTAGCTGCACAAGAGCATTCCGCTGAGCCTGCTGACGCCGTAGAAGGCGTAAAAGATGGCAGTTTTGAGTTGGGAAATTTCCAGGATACAGTGGTTGATGAACTAGGGAATGACGAATCGTTTCCTATACCTGATGATTTGATCGACTGACGCAACAGACGCGCAGAGAGATGGCCGATGCAGAGACCGTTGCCGAGATAGACGGAGAGACACTGTGATGAAGCCGGCCAGCATGCCCTCTACCACATTTGCACAGGGTACCCCACGAGTTGATGCAAAGATCTACGATGCTCTTGTTCAGATGTTGCCACCCAAACTGTCTAAGACATTTCAGGAGTATACAGACAAGGTCTTCGTCAGAAGAAACGACCAAGTGAGTAGGAAAGAACACTGTCAGGGGAGAAAGGTGCATGATCGACCAATGGTCATAGATCTACTTTGGTCAAAGCACACAACAACAACAAAAAAAAAAGATAGGAAGGAGTGGGGTGCGCTAAGCAAGTGACTGGAAGCAATGCATATGGAAGACCCCCCCCCCCCCCCGAAAGAGGGGGGGGGGGGGGCGTATCACATATCCCACTGTTCCAGCCCCTTGGTGCATGGACATTTAAATCTAGGGCCCCCAAGGGCCCCGGGGAGGGGGGGGGGGGAGGGGGTCCAGATATTTAGCAGGTTTGGACAGCTATTTCGCTCTAGGCGACCTCTTCAGCATACCATCGGCAATACTGGACGAAGAGAAGGAACTGCTCCCTACCAGCAAAGAAGACCAAATATTACTGCGTTTTTTTGCAGGGGCATCGGCTGAACGGCGGCTGACTTTCTTGTAAATGAGGATTTAACTCATTCTACCCCAGACACACCACTGCAAGATAAAGATCGACCATGATAGTTCAAGGGTGATGCCAGAATCGCTTGGCGCCTTGGCATCACCCTTGAACTATCATGGTCGATCTGTGTCCTGCACTGCAATGCAGTCTTCAGAGGACAACGGCAAAATTTGGGGATTTCGGTGATGGGGTAGAATGAGTTAAAAAAAAAGAATTAAGCCTCGCAGGCTTGCAAAGGCTAATGAAGAATACGAGTACAGGCTTATAAATGTAGACATCAAATGTGCGTATGTACACAATGCATGCGCCAACAAGTTTGCGGATTTCCGATGGGTATTTTCACAACATGAAAGAATGTAGTCAATACATCTATGGTATTGCAGTCCGGCTAAGAGAGGCTCGTGAGGATCTAGATACCTCTGGCCGGCTGATTATCAGAGTTGGTAGTTCATGACTAGCCTAACAAATTAAAAAGCTCGATTTAGCCAAGCCATACACATCACGGAGAAAACGCACACAGTTTTTTTTTAAAACCCTTATCATATACACCAGTGTGTGAAATAAGTTTGACTAAAATAGTTCAAGGGTAGTGCCAGAATAGCTTGGCGCCTCTAGGTGCCAAGCTATTCTGGTACTTCCATTGAACTAAAGCCATTGGTCTATATCCTTATCTGCAAGTACTATAATGTTATCAGAGTTGGTAGTTCGCCATCTGCAAAATCTTTTTTTTTCCCTTCTTCATTTTGGTGGTGGTGTTGGCGGGGAGGGGGGGGGGAGAGGTGGGGGAGGAGAGAGGGTGGAATGGGTGAGGAGGGGGTGGCGAGGAGGGGGGAAGTGGAAGGTTGGAGTGGTCGCGATAGCTCACAAACAGTTCTGACCAACACTGAGCAAGTTAAAGTCTTGACATATAATAAAAGTGTGTGTTGTTTAGTTCGCACTCGCAATGGAGTTCAGTTAGTTAAAAATGGGATCTCTGCACTCGAAAAATGCACCATACGCGCTTCACCCCGCCAATCAGAAGTCTTCCCAGAGTTCCTTTCGATATTGGTCTGGTTTACTATGGATCTCTCATGTCTTTTCAAGTCTGCCCAACGCCTGCTGCTTTTCATAACGCCTCTGCTCCGGAGGCGATCGATTGTGGCTTGGCTCTGTTTCTTGTGAAGGGGTGTTGCTGTTATATATTTAGTTGGTTATTGTTAATGTCTGATTCAAGATGGCCTCTGAGGTATGCGTATATCGACCATTGACTTCACTGGAAGCCACGCTTCGCTCAAAGAGGTCATCTGTGCATAGCATGGGCCCAGTTTGTGAGTTTCACGGCTAAAACGTCTTCAAAAGATCACGCGTTTGAGGTCATGGCGGTATAATTGATAAGGCCGTACTCTCTCAACTCTCCGCGAACTTCCAGCCCACAGATTAAAGATGAGTCGACTATATTATACTGACGAGCAAAAGGAATGCGACATCTTTAGAATCATCGGAAACGATTCAGCCTTTCCGATGATTCCAAAGATGTCGCATTTCTTTTGCTCTTCTGTATAGCTCAAGGCACAAGCTTAATCAGACACGGCTCTTGAGTTATTCAGCTTTATCCATCCCCCGTCGAATTCATATATTGTGACTCGGACTAAATCGACTTTAAACTTTAACTCATTCGACACGTGTCGCTTAAAGCCGCATATCCCGAAGGCAGCACGTCTCGAATGAGTTAAAGGTGACGGTACATGTACCATTACGCGTACAAATTTCAGCACCATTTGTGTTTGTTATTGATGCCTTGTCGACCCACCTAATGAACTCCTACGGCAGTCGGAACACGCAGCACACTCACATGCGAAATCACACTTGTTTATTCTTCGCAGTCGTTAGCGCGGCAATCTATTTTTAGAAGCTGCTCGTACAGATAGGGTTGCAACGGAGCGTAGTCATTGTCAAATTGCGAATATTAAGAGGACGTGTGCTGAACTGGATTCTTCTGTGTCTAAATGAACTTTAACTTATACTGTGTGTAGCGTTGCGTAACCATCTGGTATTTCTTTGAACAGTTAAGGCGGTAGTAAGCCTTGTAAGCAATAATAATAATAATAATACATTTGGCAGTGTCCTTAACTACAGGAGACCTGGAGACGTAGTCAAGGTTTTCGATTTGTGCAAGTAGGCTCCCATTTTTTAATGGCTAACAGTTTCCTAAGTGTTTTCTAGTCTTTCTACACTTACAGGCACTCTCATCTCACACGTTAGCTATAGAGCTAAATCACGCAGAAGAGCTTTAAAAGAGCGCAGCACCTGCCGCGGAGTCTGTGCCTATCTCGTATACCATGGCCAGGTGTGGGATATGAGGTCATAACTGCATCCAGTGCATGCGGGGCAGTACTGAGTGTGTGTTCCAATTACCAGGGGTATAATTAGCCTTCGTTTGCACTCTGGAATTTATATCGAGCGTACACATTATGAATAGACTACGGTTACTAGCAAATTTAGCAATACTGAGATGAATGTTACACTAGCATGTCAGCTAGCCAGCTAGACATGTCTTTAAAATTTTAATTGTTATTTATTTATTTATTTATTTATTTATTTATTTATATAGTAGTGAGTTACTGAGTTAGTTAGTTAGTTAGTTAGTTGGTTTTGGGGTTGTTGTTTTTTGGGGAGGCAGGGAAGGGGGGGGGGGAGGGGGGATTTATGAAGGGATGAGATCTGAGAAGCAATTTGTTGCACAGATACGCAAGAAAATGTTTCCAAACAGATCCTGAGAATAAAATGCGTCAAGTTAACCATTTACTCCGACGCACTACAGCAGGGGATGGATCGACCATGACAAATCAAGGGTAGTGCCAGATTAGCTTGGCGCCAAGCTAATCCGGCACTACCCTTGAATTATCTTTGGTTGATCCATCTCCATCAAATTGTACATTGCCATCAGGTAAAAACACCTTTTAAAAAATGCGGTCTCTGCCACAAATGTTCCCCCCCCCCCCGCCCCCCCGCTGATAACATTTTAACTGGTCACAGTGTAAATAAGTGATGACATTTCTAGTTTACGATGACTGCGATCGTTTGCGTCAGAGCTGTTAAAGTATTGACGTATGTATCCTCAACATTCGTTCAGAAAAAAATGTCTTTTGTAGCCATGTCAACCGGAAGAAGATTGGAGGTAGATTCGTAGCTAAATTGCCGTACTTAGGTTACTTAACCCTTGACTGCCGAGAAAAGTGAAAACCCATTCAACCGCAAGAGGCATAGAGCCTCATGAGCCCCCGCAATTGCGGGGGCTCATGAGGATCTATGCCTCTTGCTGACATCACTTTGAATCAGTGTTCTTTGGACGGCTGGGGCTCTTTGGCTTTAACGAAGATTCCAGAAAAAAAATCTGCGTCCACCGGCAATTAAAGGGTTAGGAGGAACTGCCTTTCAGAACAACATCCAAATTAATTTAGTGGCCTATATAGGTCCCGAGTGTACAAACAGCGTGTCAGTTAGCCCACTGAGAGAAACCGCGCAACCCAGCAATGCTGACAGTCTGAAGAGCCTAGCCTCGTGGGCGATCTATTAGGGCGCAGTTTTCCAAACCCCCTTCACGTGCTGTTTACGGTAGCTGTGGCTGCAGGCGCAAGGGGGTTAACCCCTTCACTGCCAGTAAACGCAGAGTTGTTTCTAAATCATCGTCAGTTCAATACCAAAGACCCCCACGCAGCCGTCAAAGGAACGTGGATACAAAGTGGTTTCAGCAAGAGGCATAGATCCTCATGAGCCCCCGCAACTGCGGGGGCTCATGAGGATCTATGCCTCTTGCTTTTTTTTATATTTTTGTTTTTCTTGGCAGTGAAGTTGTTAAACGGCTGTACAAACATAATGCACTAAAAGGGAACTATGGACCGTCTGTGATAGTTCAAGCTTAGTGCCAGAATAGCTTGGTGACTACGGGTGCGATTGTTTCTTATAGGTTTAAATGATCTTCCTGACGCTAAAGGCCCACTACCGCCGTAACTGTTCAAAGATACGCTTCGGTAACAGATGGTTACGAAACGCTACACACACTGGTCTAGTTATCGTTCATTTAGACACAGGACAATCCAGTTCAGCTCAGGTTGTCTTCATGTCAAGTGACCTGACAATGACTCCACTTCGTTCTATAAATACAACGTTATTCGACGAGAAACAGCTAAAATTGACTGACACGCTAACGGCTGCGCAGAATACATCTCTAAGGGCGATTACGCGTGTGCTTTTGCTGCGTGTTCAAACTGCTGTTAAAGTTCGTTTGGTGTGTCAACAAGGCATAACAAACACAAATGGTGCTGACATATTATGTCTTCAGATTTATTCGTAACGGTACTTTACAAAAATAATAAGAATAAGAATAAGAGTACTTTATTATCTCGAAAAGAGAAATTCGTCTCGCCACCTCAGGTGCAACTCGCAATCACACACACTCACACAACAGTTTACAGTTTAACAATAAAACAGTTTTTCGTGGTAGTTTCCAGTTCTTGTCGGGTTGCTTGCTTACACAGCACACTTCGTGACCTCATGGCAAGATCATAATTTATTTTCTGCCGAGACAAGGAATCTCATACAAAATGATTCGCCCACCTGGCAGTTTCTTCATTAACTTCTCAGCGCTCATCGCGAGATCACTGATCGTAAACAGGGGTAATAGTTTTCAAAAGATTTTTTAAACATCCCCTCAAATTGAATCTGAAGGATTTTGACATCAGAGTTTACGTGCCGGAGATCACAGCACTCTGTTTCAGCGCAATGGTCATTGACAAGAATGCGGAAGGAACTGAACCCCTTCATTGCAGGGGAAAATTGAACAGCACCCAAATGCAAGAGGTCTAGATCCTACAGAACATCTGCAGGCGCACGGATAGAAATAAGCGTAATCAAGAGGCATAGACCCTCATGAGCCCCCGCTGTCGAAGGGGCTCATGAAGATCTATACCTCTTGCTAAAGCCGGTTTACATCCAAGGTTCCTTTGACGCTTAGGAATCTTTTGACATTGATTTTTGACGATGATTCCCAAAAACACAATCTGCTTCCACTGACAGCGAAGATTTTAACTCATTCAGCCCCGACACACCCACAACAAGACATGGATCAAGCATGATAGTTCAAGGGTGGTGCCAAAATAGCTTGGCGCCTATAGGCGCCAAGCTATTCTGGCACCACCCTTGAACTATCATGCTCGATCTGTCTCTAGATTTGTAATACAGTGCCCCAAAGGGCAATTCAAAATTTTGGGATTTCGGTCCTGGGGAGGATTGTGTTAACAGATTTAACATAACGGCTGCGTCTCGCAAATTTTGGAGTGTCAGCTGACGAATCATTTGCAGGAGATGGCTCGACCATGATGATTCAAGAGTGGTGCCAGATTAGCCGGACGCCTGATGGCGCAAAGCTAATCTGGCTCTAACCTTGAACTATCATAATCAATCTCTCGACTTGACGATATTTTGTTGTTGTAAGAGTGCGTGTGATAATTTCAAAGTATTTTCGGGGTAATTCTCGTTGACAAGAAACCAGTTGAGCTAATAAATAGGAAATGCGTGATGGACGCCAAAGATATTGAGAACGTTACGCAGTCGTTCTCTAAGATTGATGACGAGGGGTGCAAAACAACGTGACGTCTTTGATGTTCTCGGGGGGGGGGGGGGGGGGGGGGGGGGGGGGAGGGAATTCGCACTGAAGAATATCACTGATTTCCAAGTTACGTTTGAATTACGTGTCTTATCTATGAAATTCTCCAATCCTCCCTGTGAGAAGATATCAAACGCAAAAGAGTCGGCAAACATAAATATAGATAACTCATTCTGTGCCCGCTACACATCACAGCAAGTTATGGCTCGACCATGATAGTTCAAGGGTGGTGGCAGAATAGCTTGGCGCCTGTAGGCGCCGAGCTATTCTGCCACCACGCTTGAACTATCATGGTCGATCTGTCTCCTGAATTGTAATGCGGTCCTCAGATGATAGCTTCAAATTGTGGGTATTTCGTACCTCGGGCACAATGAGATACTGGTCTGTGATTTTGAAACTCACGGCTCATAGGCCAAAATGTCCGAAATAGCATATCTGTGAGCACGCACATCAGATTTTTTACGTATGTTTTCCGATTCTTTTGCGTTTGATACTTCAATTCAGTTCGGTCGAAATGGGGTCTGTGCACTTGGACAGGCGGGGCTTCGCGCTCCACCCCACCCAGAAGCCTTCCCAGAGTTCCTTTTGAGATCGTACCAGTACTGGTCTGGTTTACTATGGATCTCTCTCATGTCCTTTCAAGTCCGCCCAACGCCCGCTGACTCTCTCCACGCTTCTGGTCCGGAGGCGATCGACTGTGTGGTCCCCGTGGCTCTGTTCCCGGAGACATTGTCTCAGGTTTATCCCCATGTCTGATCTGCCCATCCAGAGCCCCTGTGTGACCTCTGAGGGTGTCCGCTCAATCATTGCCCTGGACTCCAGCATGTCCTGGGCAATAGACCGACAAACGTCTTCGGAACTGTATACGAATTAACAATGATTTCAAAAACACAGCCTGCCCGCCCTATGGCAGTGAAGGCGTTTCTTATTAGGGTGAGCGTTGGAACGCACGAGGTGTGAAAGACCTCCGTCGATTCCTTTCCAGCACCACCTGTCCACCGGCAGAAAAAAAAAAAAAAAACTGCACAAAGTTCTTCAATTGGCTTAATCTCTTCAACTGTCAAAACATTGCTAAAGTACAATGTCTCTTGGAACTTCCTACCGCCATAACACAGTGAACAAGACCCAGACCCAGACCCAAGAGGCATAGATCATCATGGGCCTCCGCACCGCAAGTGCGGAGGCTCATGAGAATCTATGCCTCTTGCTTGCACAGTGTTGCGTCCGTGTTTCTCGCCCGGTTAAATTTGTCTGGTGTTGAATCTACAATGCTATCAGAAGAAACTTTTCGGCCACGTGAAATTACAGGGTTGGCTTCTTCAAATAGCAAAACAGCGATCAAGTGCAATGTCCTTTGAAAAGCGCTCTCAAAAAGGACTGCCCTTATCTACAAAAGCTGGATCGTGGCCAAAACGAACAAATTTTGCTCTGGGGAACAACTACATCAATTTCAACATGGAGACACTGCAGCTGGTTTGTCTTGCTATTTCAGAATTTTATGTTTTCTTGGAACAAAAAAATATATTTGTTGCTGGCCATTGAAAGAGGGGAATATTGCTACTGAAATGCATTTTTTCCGTGAACAATTTGCTGCTTAATATTTAAACCTCTTAATTGCCCGTAAAGGGATCGCTTAAGTTGGTGTAGACTGAAGACCGATCGCCCATATCCATGTGAAGAATGTCGAGTAAATATAACTGCAGCAAGAAGCATAAATCCTCATGAGCCCCCGCAGATGCGGGAGCTCATGAGGATCTATGCCTCTTGCAATGGAGTGGAGCTTGCTGTATAACATCAGCGAAAGTGTGGGAAGGAAAGTCTACCCCCGGGGAAAAGCTAATTAATGTTGTTACCCTTTGCGTAAGGGTTTTGTTGGACGTAAAGAAACCTAAGAGGAAAGAATATTAACAGTCTTAATTTTCACGTAATTTTCCTGCAAGGGTAATTACTCATTTTTTTTGATTTTCTGATTGGCAATTTGTTTAGGAAAACACGGGTTAATTTACACGAATTGAAATGACCAATTATTTTAAAGGTAATGAGGCTGCCGAGGGGTGTGGGCAGGGTTGATGGGAGGAGGGAGTGTGCATGGGGGTGGGATGGGTGGGGTAGGGAGGGGGAAGATTGCAGTTCGTTTTCTGACGAAATGAAGCGTAACTCTACATCGAAATTTACACTTTTCTTCATCAACTTCGTACTCTACAATTTCTCTTCAGGTCTTAAAATTGAATCGTCTGCTAGACATATTCAGATCGTGGTGAATGGATCATAAGATCATTTAGTCAAAAAGCGAACCTGATAAGGCACTGCTGAAGAGCTATCAGTACGCAAAAAGCTCTCCGACTCTTACCACATGTAGTCCCGACGCACTACAGCAGGTGATGTTATCGACCATGATAATTGAAGGGTAATGCAGATTAGAAATCATGGCGTCAAGCTAATCTGGCACTACCCTTGAATTATCTTGTTTGATCCGTCTCCTGCAAGTGGTACATTTGGGAACTGCAGCCTTGGGATCAAATGGAATAAGGTACCGTGCACTGAGCTGAAACTGATGTACGTGACCTGTTTCAACCGGCGGGGATCAGCTTTCGCTCACGGTCACCGGAAGTGTTCTGCTAAATCAAAAACACTTCCTGTTTAAAGACTAATACCGCAAACATAAGATGATCGTCAAAAAAAAAAAAAAAAAAAAAAAAAAAAAAAAAAGATTCTGTAAAAGATTAAAATGTATCTTTGACAAGACAGAACCATTATTTCTGACACAGTGCATCCAACCGGTTATTTTTTCAGACCAAACAAGAAAAAATTGTTTCCGTCGTAGTTCTCAGCTATTGTCAAAGTGTTTTTCGTGTTTTAAACCATTCATCCCCGACGCCCTACAGCAGGAGATGGGTCGACCATGATAATTCATGTTCGACCCACCTCCCGCAACTGGTGCGTAGTCGTTAGATGACGCCTCCAAAATTTGGGAAATACGGCACTGGGACTGAATGAGTTAAAGCGTTCCAAACATACTATGAGTTTTACGCTGGAAAACCGACTTTTAAATGATCCGAACCCTCCCTTTTTCGGCTTGGACAAAACTCATTATTGTGAGTATCCAACATATTTCGGGCGGCTGTTGTTTATATGCGGCGAGAAAGGGAGGATTTTTTTTTTTTTAAAGTTCAGTTTTCCCCGGTAATATTCGTAGTACAA
>BTPG01000005.1:11916350-11941350 GCA_036245525.1 Semisulcospira habei
AAACACTATTATGCGTCACTTTTCAGTGAAGGGATCAACAATTCAGCTGATTAGGTCAAACGATTACATAGTCCCCAAAGTCCACTCATTTCCTACTGACTAATCTTGTATGCCCCTCCGTCCTGCATGGCCGCTCCATAAAATACCAACCGTGCTGCATTTAGGCCACGGACTACAGTGCTGTTTCCGTACTGTCCAGTCTCTTAGCCTTAGTCAGTCCCAGTCATCCCCTATTTTTTCAGTTCCCTAAAAAACACTACCGCCCACCAGCTGCACATTTGCCATGCACAAAATACCAAAAAACCCAGCACATGACCCGTCTCATTTCTTGGCTATGAAACTGGTTCCTTACCAACCCCACACCCAAGCACAGCTGAAATCAGCGTGCCCCTCAAATCACTACGTCAAAGGCAACTCAACATAGGCCCACAAATGTCCACTGGATAAGCTCAGGATGGTATGAATCAAAGCACCAAACATGTCTCTTCTCAGCTAACCACAAATTTCCAGCAAATTCCAACATTCAGCCGAACTGCCAAATTTGCAAACAAGGCAAAAATTATTTTTAAAAACACGGGGCCAAATGTATACTGTGACCGCTGTAAACTTGTAATCTTTTAACATGTGCCACGACCGTCATGCCGTGAGTTGAGGTCAACATCCAACAACGCAGGATACTTCCGCTCCGATGGGAGCCCTGCTCTATAACTGGCATAGGAAGAAGAAGAAGAGGAAGAACGAATCGTGGCGCAGGGTTGAGTAGACCACGATAGCTCAAGGGTATTGACTGATTTGGTTGTGGCGCCTTTGCATGTGCCAAACCAGTTACTCCACTGCCCATGAAGTATCACTGACGATCCATCGCCTTCTATTTGCGGTTGAATCTAACTTGGCACTACCCGTCAGCTGTTATCTGCGGATACATCTCACGATGTCTGCGCTGTTAATTTTATGCGAAAGAGTCCCAGCCATCCAAGGAACACGGATATGTACACAGTGATGTCAGCAAGAGGCATGGATCCTCATAAGCCCCCGCAACTGCGGAGGCTTATGAGGATCTATGCCTCTTGCAGATGAATTATGAGGACCTTTTTCTTGGCAGCGAAGGGGTTAAAACGTCCAATATCTTTCTGCGTATTAGACAAACGCTGGATCGTTTTCCCCACGCTTGGGGCACGCGGAAAGGACAAGATAAAACAACATCACATCCCCGATCGCCTTGCGTTTTCCGTGTTGGGGTAAAGAGACGCTCCAGGAAGCGCTCTAGTCGGAAGATAGCTTCGGTCCAGCGCACGTGACTCAATGAGATATGCCAACACGTATACGCGCAATATGCTTGAGGTTGAACCAATCGAAACTTCTCGATGCCAGCGCGTCAGACCTGGATTCATTGTTATTCTTTGCGACTAGAGGAAGTATATGACTGTTACGTGGTAGTGGTCGTAGTAGCGTGCAATCACACCGCCCTAGACACAATCACGTAGGGTTCTTGTAGAAAAAACCTTGCCTCAGTCACTCAGTTGCCGCAACTTGTCACACGTGGCATAAGCCCGGTTGTAGACCACACTCGAGCAGTTCCAACAGTACTTTATTCTTACGATGCACTCCCAGCACAATGCGGCATCCACACTTTGATACACTGTCTCCAATAATGCATGCACACGCTCTCTTTTATACTATCACAAATTTCCAGAATAATCTCGCAAATTACACAACTCAACCAATCGGAAAAGAAAACGTAACCAAAAATCATCAATATTCATTGTTTCTACAATCTTTCACTAAAATCTAGGTGCATTACGTAAACGTCATCTGATGTACCAACATGTGGTCTACAAAATTTTGACGTCATGTTTGACAGAGACTGGACAGTACGAAAACGGCACTGTATACCGTGGCCAAAAGGGCTGAACATAAAAATGTAGAATGCACTGAATGTGTGTGTGTGTGTGTGTGTGTGTGTGTGTGTGTGTGTGTGTGTGTGTGTGTGTGTGTGTGTGTGTGTGCGTGCGTGCGTGTGTGAAAATTACGGCTTGGTTACACACACACACACACACACACACACACACACACACACACACACACACACACACACACACACACACACACACACACACACACACACAAACACACACACATTCAGTCCAATGGAATAAAGAGGGGATAGACTGTGCTACAATTAAAATCACCTATCCTTCTATTTCATGCTTAGGGCCTTTAGTCCCTTTCACTCTGTTAGTATAAACATCCGATGCAGATCGGTTTCCAGCAATGAGGGCCACATGTGGGGCCGTGTGGCTATCACTACTGGACACTGACCGCGTCCACATTCATAGGAACATCTGGGGTGGATTACGTTTGGCATACAGGACAGGATCTCACGAGCCCCTGTGACTGGTAGGGGCTAATGTGAATCTATTTCTTCTCAGGCAAAGAGGAGGGGGGGGGGGGGGTGGGCAGGATGGGAAACTGTACAGAACTGCAGCGTGCGTGTTGGTGGGTTATATGAGTCTTCCCGGACTCCAAAATCTTCAGTGATTAAATTCTCCCTGCACATTCCATTTAGTTCTGTTCCCTAGTTAGAGTGTACCAGAGACGACTTTGCTAATTTCCACGTCAGTGCCCTCCGAAACTAAGCAGCATCAGCCCAAAATACACTCAAAACAAAAACTATTTCATTAATTGCTGTCCATTTTTAAATGAAATTTTATCACTTTTTGTTTATTTTGCAAAATCACATTTTGAATGAAATAGGCGATAGATAAAAAAAAAAAAACCACAAGAAACGTTATAAAAAGAAAAGCATTTGACGAGAGTTAAAAACAAAGATGGCCGACTGCGTCGTTAGCAATGGAGCCAGTAGTCGGCATTACCGACGTGAAAAGGCTGAGTTTTACGCTTGGGAGACGAATGTCTCAGAGTCAGTAGTTACCAGACTTTGCAGCCGTGAACTAAAGATCTGGGTCAGTGCATTTGCCCTGCTCTGGTTGTGTTTCAGTACAGGTCAGTGTTGACCTACGGCCGCCCAACCCCCAACCCACCCCTCTCCGGCCCGGCATTCAGTGAAACCAGATGGGAGGCGGCGCGTGCCGTCCCTATTAAGAAATTTCTGTCAACAAAAGGGCTACTGGGACGCTTGTGATGATATGTACATTCCATGCCTCCACCTAGAGCCAAATCTCCACGCACCCTAGGTGAGACCCTACTAAAAGGGGGGAAGGGGTTGCAGTCGAAATTGTAGTAAAAAAAAAAAAAAAAAAAAAAAAAAAACCCAGACCAAAAGGATTGACTGCCAGTGCTTGTAATTTCGAAGAAACGACCAAGTGATTAGGAAAAAGCACTGTCAGGGGAGAGAAGTGTGCATGATCGACCAACGATCATAGATCTACTTTGGTCAAAGCCTACACACACACACACACACAAATATATAGGAAAGAGGGGGATGCGCTAAGAAAGTGACGGAAAGCAATGCATATGGCCCCCCCCCTCCCCCGAAAGGGGGGGGGGGGGCGTATCACATATCTCACTATTCTAGTCCCTTGGTGCATGTAAATTTAACTGAATCTAGGTCCCCCAAGAGGGGTGGGGGTGGGGGGTGGGGAGGGACAGATATTTAGGCGGTGTGGACAGCTGTTTCGGTCTAGGCGACCTCTTCAGCACACCATCGGCAATACTGATCGGTCTTTATCCCCTACATTCTTCACCAGCTGGAAACTGTTACCAGAATTGATGTCGTATGGGATGTTTATCTCAAAGCCAGCCTCAAAGCGTCCACAAGGGGAAAGGGGGATCTGGTCTTAGAAGAAGAGTAACATCTAGGGCTCTCATTCCAGGGAACTGGCACATGTCAATGACAACAAAGAAGAGCTGTTTGCCTTCCTCGGTCAAAATCTTGCAAAGCTCGATATCACAGAGAAGATTGTCATCAGCACCCATTCAAGTCATGTCCTTGCCCCGCCAGGCTTTCAAACGTCGTCTCTGTAACCGTGTACACACGAAGAAGCAGACACAAGGATTCTGTTGCATGCAAACGACTGTGTGCGGAAAGGTTTCATGAGGGTCATGATAAGAACTTCAGACACCGATGTCGTTTTGGCTGTGGCCAATGCTCTTGCTGTATCTGCAACAAAACTGGGTGGCATTTGGTGCCAAAAAGCAGTTTAGACACATCTGCGCCAACGACATTGTCCAGCGGCTTGGGCCAAAGAAAGCGAAAACTCTTGCATTTTTTGATACATTCACTGGTTGTGATAACGTGTCATGCTTTGCCGGAAAGGGTAAGAAGAGAGCCTGGGAAGTGTGGAGAACAAATCCACAAGTCACAGATGTTTTCCTTGCATTGGCAGATGGTCCTCAAGCTCTATCAGAGAGTTGCCGGATGAAGACAATATAACGCTTTGTTGCACTCATGTACGACAAAACGACTGAGCCAGCTTAAAAGTCAATGCAGTAAGGCAGGCGCTTTTTGCCAGACAGTGGAGTGCAAATCTCTCATGTGTGGAGGCTATACCACCAACGGCGGATGCACTTAGGTTACACGTTCTCCCGGCAACTTACCAAGGGGGCCACGCGTGTGTGTGTGTGTGTGTGAGTGTGTGTGTGTGTGTGTGGAAGAAGAAAGCACCACAAATACCATGTCCAGCGGAATGGGGGTGGAAGAAAGATGCCCAAGGAAAACACTTCAAGCAACCTGGAACTGTAACACAAAACAGCGCGACGGAACCATGGGTGCCACAAGCAGAACAGTCGTGCTATGAACTGATCAGATGCTCCTGCAAACAAGGATGTCGTTCGGGAAGATGCAAATACAGAAAAGCCAGCCTAACGTGTACGGCTGCTCTGTGCAGTTGTGGCGGAGACTGCTGAAACAGATCACAACACAACCCTGTACACTTGGCCGTGACAAGGCTACCTGTTAAAACGAAAATCTTTCGTGTTCACCCACCTGAACATGGACCCACCTTTTTTTTTCTTTTCTTGTAGCATGCATGCATCCCTTGAAAAGACTGTCCAGACAACCATATGTGTGTAGTTTTTTTTATTTTTTAAATGAAGCTTTTGTGAACTACTATGCACATGAGTAGTTGCAACATGAGACCCATGATCTGTGGGTCTGCCTTTCTCTACTTAAAAAAGCATATTCTAAGAGATATGCTTAATTGATTTAATTCGAGTGTAGATATAATGTTTTATCATTAGCAGTGCTTCAAATATTCTAGGAGTATTGTCATAAATATGATACAGTGAAAATACTGCTACCTAATGTGACTGGTATTTGATCCCATTCTGGAGCTTCTTGTGCTTTACTTTCCATTATCTTTACATGGTAGATCATCATCATCATCATCATCAGTCCCTTGCCCGAACTGGGCGTTGGGGGGACTGAAAGGCAGCAGCAACAGACAGTGCTCTCCACTGAGTTCTATTTTGGGCGGTGGCAAGCAAGTCTGGCATCTCGAGTTCGGTCCATTCTTTTATGTTTGCGACCCAACTCTTTCTCTGACGACCTCGCCGACGACTTCCTTCGAGAGTGCCTTGGAGGATAGTCTTGGACAAGGTGTTGTGTCGGGTCACGTGGCCAAACCAAGCAAGCTTGCGCCGTTTCACGGTTGCCAGAAGGGGTTCATGTGGGCCCACCAGGGAAGTGACGATGCTCCGTACATATTCGTTGGTCTTGTGCTCGCGGTACGAGATGCGGAGCAACTTCCTCAGGCACTTGTTCTCAAAGGCCTGGATTTTCTTTTCTGAGTCTGCAAGCAGTGTCCAAGTCTCACAGCCGTAGAGTAGAATAGACACTACGAGGGACTTGTAAAGCCTGTACTTGATGGTGAAGCTGATGGAGTTACTTCGCCATATCCTGTCCAGCCTGGCCATTGCGGATGTTGCTGTACCTATCCTGATATGGATCTCTGCTATGCAACTACCGTCTTTGGACAGGGTGGCTCCCAAGTACTTGAAGCTATTGACCTCTTCTAGCTTCTGGCCGTTCATGTGAATGTTGCTGCTGCTGTCGCTTGTGGTGTTGATCATCACTTTGCTTTTATCCGTACTGATCTCCATGCCATAAGACCCTGCGCTACTTGAAAGTTTGTCTGTCAGGTTTTGGAGCTCACTATTGCTGCCTGCCATGAGGTCAATGTCGTCTGCGAATCGAAGATTGCACAGGGATCTGCCACCAATAGAAATTGAAGTATGGTGGTCGTGGAGGGTTTCCTGCATGATCTTCTCCAGGAATATGTTGAAAAGGACAGGAGAGAGCAGGCATCCTTGACGGACACCGATCGTCGTCCTGAAGAACTCGCCTGACTGATTGTTAAGTAGAACCGCGCTGCAGGCGTTCTTGTAAAGCGCTTCTATCATTTGGATCAGTCCCTCCTCTATGTTGAACGATCTCATGACTTGCCAGAGTCCGTCGTGCCAGACGCGATCAAATGCTTTACTGAAATCAATGAAGTTGTGGTAGAGTTCGCGCTGATGCTGCAGATGTTTCTCGATCAGGACGCGGCAGTTGAAAATCTGCTCTACAGTGCTTCTTCCAACTCTGAAGCCAGCCTGTTCTTCTGCCAGGAGTTCCTCGGCGAAAGGTTTGAGGCGGTTGAGAATGATTCTAAGCATTACTTTGCTAGGGTGACTTATCAGACTGATAGTTCTGTAGTTCTGGCACTGTTTCAGGTTTCCTTTCTTGGGGAGCGGGATCACTAGAGACTGTGTCCATTCTACTGGCCATTTCTTTTGCTGCCAGATCTTTTGACAGAGTGTAGTGAGGACCTTCGTTGTTACTTCTCCTCCATGTTTCAACAGTTCAGCAGGTACGTTGTCTACACCTGGAGACTTTCCTCCCTTCAGGCCGCGTACGGCTGCTTCCACCTCTTCAGCTAACACTGGCAGGTCTTCAGCCTTCCTGGCCCCAGCCTGGTTGTTTTGGAGGATGCTGGTGTCTGGCTCAGCCTTGTAGTTATACAAGTCTCGGCAGTACTCAGTCCATCTGTTTAGTACAGCAGTGTTTTCCGTATGGAGTTGGCCGCTGCTGTCTTCGATGACTGTGGCTGTTCGCTGTTGAGTCTTGGTGAGGGTCCTTAGCGTTTCATAAGCCTTCTTGCTGTTGCCGTTTGCCATGCCCTCTTCCACGCTACAACACTGGTCTTCAATCCAATCTTCTTTGGCTTCTTTCATCCTCTTCCTGATCTTCTTGTTGACAAGTCTGTACTTGTTTGCTGATGTGAGGTCTTGGCCTCTCTTTTTCTTCCAGGCTCTCCTCTCATCACAGAGATCGAGGATGTCATCGGTGACCCAGGGCTGTTTGCGCTTCCTCTGCTTCCCCAGCACTTCTTCTGCTGTAGAAAGTAACACCTCTTTTATATTTCCAGCAAGGGTATCTACGTCACAGTCCAAAGTAGCCAAGGCTGCAAATCTGCCTCCCACCTGGGCTTGGAAGAGCTCTTCTACTTCCGGGTCTTTTAGCTTCTGGAGGTCGAATCTGATGCGAGGGCTCTTGCTATCTCGTTTCAATGCCAGCTTCAACTTGAGGCTAGTAAGGACGAGGTTGTGGTCGCTGCCAATATCAGCGCCAGGAAAGGACCTCGTTTGTGCTTTGTTAACGCTGGATTTGAATCGTCGAGGCAGCAAGATGAAGTCAATCTGGTTATAGACCAGGCCTCCTGGCGATTGCCATGTCACTGTTCTTGACTTCTTGTGTGGATGGAGGGTATTAGCAACGGTGAGACGGTGACTCTGTGCGAACTCTAAAAGTCGCAGGCCTCTGTCGTTTGTTTCTCCAAGGCCAAACTAGGTACAGTGTGCTTACTAACACTTCCAGTTGAAGACTAATTACATCATTAGAAAAATAAAACATGTGGGAATGCATACAATTCAACAGTTTCTATAATCTGATTTTGTCTCCACTGCGGAAAAATAGTGTTTGTAGTTCCGTGCACTGGCAACTGAATTGGAACATCACAGTGACCTACTTTAGGACCCAGCCACGCCCACTTCCGGTTGAGTGACAACGTGTTTCCCTCGCTCATATAAATCACTGATCAGTGTCCAAAGTACATGAAACACAAAAGAGATTTTGCTTGTTACAAGATGTGCAGCGTAACCTCAAATATCCACTATAAGGGCCCCTAACTATAATCACCGCCGACACAGGCATACATCATTCTCAGCCGTCCTACTAAAACTCGGAATAACCTTTCCATGGCTACACCTGACCTATTATTGAGTACCTGGACACAAAATATTAAAGTGTTAACCCATTCAGCCCTGACGCACTGCAGCAGGAGAGCGGTCGACCATGATTAGGATCAGGATCAGGAATTTATTTAACGTCTTTTCACACATTGGTGATATTAGAGCCCCCCCCCCCCAAAAAAAAAAAAAAAAATAAAAAATAAAAAAAAATAAAAAAATAAAGAAAAAAAAGAAGAAAAAAAAAAAGAAGAAAGAAAATCAACCAAACACACAACTTATGACTATCAAAGAATAGCATTAATTAACATCCAACCACACACACAAATTACTGATTATAATAGTTTACCCACCAGACTATGAATTATTAGATTAACTATTGGACTAATGGCAATATTTCTATGTATGATGTCATACAAATGTTCTGCTAAGTGATCAACTGTTATGTTATTTTTTTTTCAACAGATTCAGTGTAATAGGACACTCACAGATTATATGTTTAACAGAGATGGGGCTTAAGCACTCGCATTTGATGTCTTTTGCGAATTTTGTTTTCCAAGAATTTAGTCTTAACCTGTATATCAATGAAGCTGTTTTTCTTTAACAAGGTGGAACATGATAAGTATATTTCATATCATCTTTGTGAAAAAAGCTGTTTAGCACAGAGTACAGTTTCATGTAGAGATAATTGCATATTATTACAAACTGCTAAGTTTTGACTATTTATAGCTCCCTTTTTTGCTTGTCTGTCACAAATTTCATTCCAATAACTGAATTCCGCAGTGTGAGGTCGACCATGATAATTCAAGGGCAGTGCCAGACTAGCTTCGCGCCAAAAGACCGCCAGTATGAATGTAACACTGATAATGTGTACACTAAGTCTGTATGCATATTATGTTTGTTACATTCAGCGCAGCGAGAAATATATAAGGGCCCCCATGATTAGTGGTTGGTGTGGTGCAGACTCTGAGGAGTGGAGGTTCCAGGGTTTGCGGACCACCACCACCCCTACCCCCACCTCCTCCCGCAGCCCTCACCTCCCTGCCAAAGTATCAATGTTTCTTTTTTTGTTAGTGCCGCTGACTTTTGAAAACCTTTCGCTCCACCATCCCCCCTCCCCCCCACCTCCCCCCCCCCCCGCCCCGGCCCCTCTACTTGGCACACTTCTAGTGTAAGTGTTGAGGTCACGTACACGACAGTTTGCGGCCTAACACCCCCACCCCCTACCCCTTCCCGTAAGTAACTGATCCAACTATTGTTCTGTCTGATTCCACTTTAATTTAGACATGCGCCATCTTTCCGCCGACCTCCGTTTATTAGCCAGAGAAAAATCTCAAGTGGTGTCATGATGTCCAAAGTACAATACACAAAATATTCAAGTGTTAACCGGCCCATTCAACCCTGACGCACTGCAGCAGGAGAGCGGTCGACCACTGATGATAATTCAAGGGCAGTGCCAGATTAGCTTGGCGCCTTTTGGCGCCAAGGTAATCTGGCACTGCCCTTGATTTATCATGATCGATCCATCTCCTGCAATACTGAGGTGTATAGTCGTTAGATGACGACTGCAAAATTTGGGAAATACGTGCGCCGGGCTGAATGAGTCAATACGTTCGAGCTCAGCAGAGCGGCCAGCAAGAGGCACTGACTGACATCATTACTATTGAGGCGTCTCAGTAATGAAAAGTGGCGGGGCGTTTCCATGTCTGACCTAGCCGCTGTGAAAGCAACTTTGACAGTACAATGGGGCCGGTCTACAATACAAGTGGTAAGTTTGTCGGTCGCACTGGTTCTGTTACTTGTCCTTGACCGGCAGTGGCCGCCGCTTTACTGAAATGTGGTGATCAGGTGACGGAGCTGTATGCTGCAGTCGTGCCGGATATGATTTATGTGCGCAATGTCAACTTTACAAGTGAGTCGCTCATTGGAGACCGCGCTGAGCACTGCCATACACCACTGACTCGAGTCAGTTATTTACGAGGCGGAATTGTAGTTTCAAGTTCATGGCCCAGGGGTGGATTGGGGAGGGGGGGGGGGGCGGATCATAGTCGGGGTTCCGGACCCCCACTCCCACCCAAAATTTTGTAAAATGCTATAACAAAGTCCCTTTTTGAGGTGTTTGGAACCCCCCTTCTCCACGTGTAATATTTTGGCGAGTTTTCACACACGCACCATGCCCCCCCCCCCCGCCCTCCTCCGCCGCTCAGTTTTCGGCCCCTGGAAGCTGGTAGGGTCTAGCGTCGGGGAAGCCTTTTGTATGAAGGCCGTCATCTCAGTCACTGAAACAAAACTGAAGTTGACACCCCCCCCCCTTCCGAGGTAACTGATCCGCCCCTGTGGCCGGTATATAGTGGCGGGAAGGGGTGGGTAAAACTAAATGATAAGACAGTGCGGCGCCGGATGGAGGCGGGGGACAGTTCCGCCGCCTGAGGCCTCTTTTTTAAGCAAAGATCCTCGGGCCCACGACGGCCGGCTCCAGTGTGCGGCCGTCGTCAGTGCTGGCCGGTTCGAAAAAAAAAAAAAAAAAAAAAAAAAAACCGTTTTGCTATTCAGTTTGGGAAGGTGTTACAGTATCCAATCCAGGAATTCCGGCACCGCCGCCATGGCCGAGCTCAATAATCTCCCGGTGTGGCAGCTGACCCTCGCGCCGGGACCATACGGCGTTGAGGCGCGTCCCCTGGGTCCCTCGTGAGAGGGGTGCACCGAATGAAATAAGGTGCCGTGAACCAACATGGTCTAAGGGAAGGTGACCCCGACAGAAAACCCCTGGTCCTCCTAGTAAGGGGGTTGGGCGTGGGGGTAGCTTCCCCACCCTGCAAAGAAGAAAATAGCTACAAAAACGCCGACGAAAAGACTAACAGTAATTCCTTTCCTGGAGGAGGAAGGTTCTTCTACTAGAAGACTTATGACGTCCTGTGGTGAAAGCCGGAAGTCTTCGGAAGCCACAGGACCGAGCCGCCTCTCTCTATCCAGGGATACAACCATGGGCACATGGAACGTCAAGACCATGTACCAGAGCGGCAAGGCCGCCCAGATAGCAGCGGAAATGCAAAAGTACAACCTTTCCCTGCTAGGCATCAGTGAAGCCAGATGGACGCAGTCTGGCCAGAAAAGGCTGTTAAGTGGGGAGATGATTCTGTATTCAGGTCATGAAGAGGAGAATGCCCCCCATACAGAAGGAGTAGCACTCATGCTGTCACCAGTGGCACAGAGAGCGCTGATGGGCTGGGAACCTCTTGGGCCAAGAATTATAACAGCAGCCTTTAGAACCAAGAAAAAGCTCAAGCTGAACGTCATCCAGTGTTATGCGCCCACCAATGACAGTGACGAGGAAGAGAAACAAGAGTTCTACAACCGACTCCAGAGTGCCGTGGACAAATGTGCGGAGCGAGACATCACCATCGTCATGGGCGATTTTAATGCCAAAATAGGGGAGGACAACACCGGATACGAAGAGGTGATGGGGAGACAGGGACTAGGCTCGGAGATGAGTGAGAACGGGGAGAGGTTTGTAGACTTTTGTGCTCTAAACCGACTTGTCATTGGAGGCAGCATCTTCCCACACAGAAGAATACACAAAGCAACTTGGGTCTCACCTGACCATACAACAGAGAACCAAATAGACCATATCTGCATTAGCAAGAAATTTAGAAGATCCCTTCAAGATGTTCGAGTGAGGAGGGGAGCAGATGTCGCCTCAGACCACCATCTGCTTACCTTAAGAATGAAGCTCAAGCTAAAGAAAAGCCGCACAGAGACAACAAGAAGACAGCGCTATAATGTAGGCCTCCTGAGAGAAACTGGAGTTAGAGAAGAGTTCAAACTGGTGCTGTCCAACCGGTTTCAAGCGCTACAGGAGCTAGTAAATGAAGAGGAGGCGGTCACCACAGAGCAGCAGTGGAAGGCAGTTAGAGAGGCGCTGAACTCAACCTGCAAAGACACTGTAGGGTTCAGGAAACACCACCACAAGGACTGGCTGTCGGCACAGACCTTGAAGAAGATAGAAGCGAGGAAGCAGAAGAAAGCAGCGGTCAACAACAGTCGCACGAGAGCAGCCAAAGTAAGGGCACAGGGGGAATACTCGGAAGCCAACCGCGAGGTGAAGAGGAGTATCAGGGCAGACAAGAGGGCCTACACAGACAGCCTGGCAGCAGAGGCAGAAAAGGCAGCAGGCAGCGGCAACATGAAACAGCTCTACGACATTACCAGAAGATTGTCGGGTAAGTATGGCCATACAGAAAGACCAGTAAAAGACAAAGAAGGCAAGCCTATTGCAGACAGAGCAGACCAACTCGACAGATGGGCCGAGTATTTTGAAGAGTTACTGAACAGACCTAGCCCACCCGACCCCCCCGACATCCAGCCGGCAGAGACCGACCTACCCATCAGCTGTGACAGACCCAGCCGGGAAGAGATCAGAAAAGCAGTGGCATTTTTGAAGAATGGCAAAGCAGCAGGGCCAGATGGCATCCCAGCGGAGTCTCTGAAAGCAGACCTAGAGACAACAGTTGAGATGTTGTACCCACTGTTTGGAAAGATCTGGGAAGAGGAGGTGATGCCAGCTGACTGGAAGGAGGGGTACCTAATCAAGCTTCCCAAGAAAGGCGACCTCAGCAAGTGTTCCAACTACAGAGGAATCACCTTGCTGTCAGTACCAGGAAAGGTCTTCAACAGGATCATCCTAGAGAGAATGAAGAGCTCCGTTGACCCCCAGCTGAGAGACCAGCAAGCAGGATTCAGGAAGAACCGATCATGTACAGACCAGATCGCCACTCTCCGCATCATCGTGGAACAGTCTCTGGAGTGGAGCTCCCCGCTGTACGTCAACTTTGTGGATTATGAGAAAGCATTTGACAGCGTGGACCGAGAGACTCTGTGGAAACTCCTACGACACTACGGTGTACCCACAAAGCTCGTCCGCCTGATCAAGAGCAGCTATGATGGCATGACATGTCGCGTGATACACGAAGGGCAGTTCACCAGAGAGCTCCAGGTCAGAACTGGTGTCAGGCAGGGGTGTCTGCTGTCTCCGTTCCTCTTCCTACTGGCCATAGACTGGGTCATGAAGATGACCACAGAGCACAGACGAAGTGGAATACAGTGGACACTGTGGACACAGCTTGACGACCTCGATTTTGCAGACGACTTGGCATTACTGTCCCACACTCATCAACAAATGCAGGACAAGACCACGAGGCTTGCTGACATCTCGTCCCAAGTGGGCCTCACCATTCACAAACAGAAAACAAAGACAATGAGGCTGAACGCAACCAGGGAAGAACCAGTCTTGCTTGCTGGCACCCCGTTGGAGGAGGTGGAGTCCTTCACCTATCTCGGGAGCATCATAGACAAAAAAGGCGGCACTGATGCAGATGTCAGAGCACGAATCGGTAAAGCCAGAGCAGCCTTTCTCCAGTTGAAAAAAGTGTGGAGTTCCAGAGAGCTGTCACAACACACCAAAGTCCGGATTTTCAACTCCAATGTAAAAGCAGTTCTCCTATATGGAGCAGAGACATGGAGATTGACAAAAACCACAGTCAACAGAGTACAGACCTTCATGAACAGTTGCCTTAGAAGAATTTTGAAAATCCACTGGCCAGAGAAGATCAGCAACGTCAGACTCTGGGAGAGAACAGAGCAGATAACAGCAGAGAATGAAATTGGGCGAAGAAGATGGGGATGGATCGGTCACAGTCTGAGAAAGCCAGCTTCCAGTATCACTAGGCAGGCATTGTCATGGAACCCCCAGGGAAAGAGGAAAAGAGGTAGGCCAAGAAACTCCTGGCGTCGAGACCTCCAAGCAGACGTCAAGAGACTGGGAACCACCTGGAGTAGAATCGAAGGAGAAGCACAGGACAGGAGTTGATGGAGGTCTCTCGTCGACGGCCTATACCCGGGTAGGGGTGACAGGCGTAAGTAAGTAAGTAAGTGGCAGCTGACAGTGACGTGCAACTCAGTCGAACCCGGGCCGGAAGGTCTGAACTAGGCTGTCATTATTGGGGAGGCCGGCAGTCCCGGCATTACCCAACGTAGTGCAATCACGTGTTCGGCGATAAAAATCCAAGACTACGATGCGGACTGATGATGAACTGAAGTATCAAAGTCAAGTTACGGCCCGGGGGCTGATCATCAGTTCAAGGATGCCCCCGGCGCAAAATTATCCGCATTGTGACTGACTCGTTGAAATGGTTCATACCAACAGGTACCTGACTACTCGGAGTCAAGTTAACTCATTCAGTCGGCCCGACGCATGTATTTCCCAAATTTTAGAGGCGTCATCTAACGACTATGCACTTGTTGCAGGAGATGGATCGACCATGATAATTCAACGGGTAGTGCCAGATCAGCGGCATCGGCGCCAAGCCGGCTGTTTAACTTGAAACGACCTGTGGCTAAGTGTTCACGGTTCGCACCGTCGTTGGGAGGGGTGAGGGGGGGGGGGGGGGTGAGTGTCGGTGTCACATAAGACCGCTTCGTTATTCAGTAATTTTGCACTAGTATAACAAAGTGCGGATATTGCTGGAAACGACCAATAGAGGGGAAATAAGCGCCTGTTAAACTTTGCTGGCGGAATGGCAGTGATGACTCGAGGTGCCTCCCTTGCACTGATCACCACGCTCGGCGACCACGCCTCCAGTAAGCAAAGCTCCTCGGGCCCACGACGGCCGCGGTCAGCCCGAGCACGGCTGTGCGCAGGCCCACTACGGTCGTCGTGAGTCCGAAGATATTTTGCTACTGGGGTTCTTTCCTTCATAGACACTGCAGTCGCATACATGTGTGCTGGTGGCTGTGGTTTTGAACCCTAAGAGTTACAGCGTCTATTAATTAACTCATTCTACCCCATCACCGAAATCCCCAAATTTTGCCGCTGTCCTCTGAAGACTACTTTGCAGTGCAGGACACAGATCGACCATGATAGTTCAAGGGTGATGCCAGAATAGCTTGCCGCCCATATGGGCGCCAAGCTATTCTGGCATCGCCCTTGAACTATCCATGGTCGATCCTAATCTTGCTGTGGTGTGTCTGGGGTAGAATGAGTTAAAACCAACTGGGATTGACCCATTGTGTTCATTTATTATACGAAAAACAACAACAACAACAACAACTGGGACTGGGTCAGCGGCTTGAAGGTATGGTCGGTCAGGTTACATTTTTCCTCGGTCATAAAGTATGGGAGACCGGGGCAGGTTGAGACACAAAACGGTCTCTTTTTATGCTGAGGCAGGCCGTATTCAAGACTGATGAAGCCGTGAAATAAACTAATAATGGAAATTAAATCATCACATATATACCACTGTTCCAAAAAAAAGTATACACTTATTCTCCGGTCGATATTTTGCAATCGCTTAGATATTTAAAGAAAAATCGGTTTAAACCTTAGAAACCCATTCAGTTGCCGTTATGTCGTTGTCAGTTTCATTTTCTTCTATGGCATTTTCTTTACGCAGTAGACCGCGAAATGTGCCTCCCCCCCCACCCCGCCCCGCCCCGCCCCCCCTCCCCCCCATCAAAAGTTGCAAGGTTTCGTTTTCACGGTGTGACGCACTGTTTGAGCGCGTCTTTTTCGTTTGCTGAGAAACTGCCTCAATCAAATTTCACTGTTGGAAATAGCATTCATTTTTCTACAAAAGCAGCGAGTTTTATGTTTTTATGTCATATGGTTTTGTTTTTACAGCCCAGTAGAAACATGCACCCTTTGAAACACCAGTTGCTCTGAATTCAGTGGCGTATGAAGTGTCTAGCGTTTACTAGTACGCGAATAATCTGTCGCATACTCTAAAGCTGAACAGATAATTATTTCCAGCTTTTGGAATGAAACGATGGGGAGTTGATTTTGTTGAGAATTGTGAGTTGTTCGGACTTATCCCTCCATGTACCGCTGTTTGTTTGTGTGTGTATGTTTGTGTGTGTGTGTGTGTGAGAGCGTGCGTGCGTGCGTGTTTATACGAGTATGTGTGTGTTTGTTTGGCTTGGTTGTTGTTGTTTTTTGTTGTTGTTCCCTTGTTTGTTTGCTTACACTATTATAAATTGAACAGAAAGTCCAGGGCGGCATTTGACTATCAGCGATACAATGACAAATTAAAAATAACCACCAAGGAACTTTCGTTTAAAAGCTCAAACACCGGCTCCTGTCGCCCGGTGCAAAAATCAACATAGACAGTAGTCCAAAACCGTAACAATAACAAGAAGTTTGATAGGAGATTTCATTCGGTAACTGCACTGACAAAACCAAACCAGCTCAGACATGAACGTAAGGCAGCAATAAGGCAAATTGGAATAAGTGACTAAAGTGCACTTGAAAAGACAACAAGTATTAAAACCCATGCAAACACAAGACTGAAAGCAGACGAATAACCAAGAAACAAGCAGCTCAACCAAAAATCAGCCAATCAAAAGATCAAGCAAATCAGTTTTAGGCAAGCAAGCAAATCAGTTTTAGGCAAGCAAACACACACAAGTACGCACGCGCGCACCTACAAATACACGCACGCACGCACACGAATACGCACACACACACAAGTACGCACGCGCGCACACACACAGATACAGGCACGCACACACGGTATGCACACACGGTACACGCACACACACCAGAAATGACGTGCAAAATGTTTTATACCTACATTGAGGAAACATTTTAAAACATTGAAAACATGAGTGCAAAAGCTAAAACAAACAAAATAAGCAACCCTCCCCACTCCTATCCCCCCAAAAAAACAACAACAAACAAACAAAGAAACAAACAAACGAATAACCAAACATACCCGCATATCTTCCTTGAGATATAGAGTATTTACTTTTGCTGCAAGCGGCACACATTACAGTTCATTGCAAATCTGTGCCTTGAGGGCCTAGGGGTAGGTGAGCTTTTGATCCAAATAAATCGCAATTATAAACTTTCGTAAAAGCCCGAAAGAAAACAGGGTTTTCTTTTCAGTCTTAAAGTAGACGACAGATTATTCGCGAATAAACATCAGACATACGACACTGAGTTTAGAGCGACTGACGTTTCAGGAAGTGCATGTATTTACTGGGCTGCAAAACCCAAACCATTTGACATAAGAAAACAAAACTCGCAGCTTTTGTGGAAAAATGAATGTTGTTTCCAATAGTGAATCAATGAATCAATGAATCTTTATTTTACAACGGTGAAGATATTAACACAGTCAGTGACTATGTCATTTTTCGTACCTGCCGTTGCTACAACTACGACGAACTAAGTACAAAATATACATAAAACAGGGACATCAAAGCACAGTGATACAAAATATATAGTCCACTAAACACAAGCATACACGCACAAACGCACTCGCGCGTCCACACACACACACACACACACACACACACACACACACACACACACACACACACACACACACACACACACACACACACACACACACACACACACACGATTGTTAGAATATACACGTACATTCGTGTGTCTACGTATAACTAGATATTATTTGAGTGACGTCGGATATCTATAAAGACTTGCCTTGAAACGAGTTAATGTCGGGGTCGCTTTAACGTGATGTGGGAGTGAGTTCCACAGTGTGGAACCCGCAAATGACAAAGAAGATTTAAATATATCTATTCGGGGTTTTGGAACAATATAAAGACCCCTCATATTCCCATAGCCGGAATCTGATTTTTTTAAACAACTCTGTTAGATATTCTGGAGCGCTATGGTTCCACACTTTAAACATCAGTACCCCTTTGTTAAATTTAAAATGATTTCGAAGGGGTAGGAATCCAGCTTTACTGAGTTTTCCCTCGGTCGTGAAGTGCGGGTCGGGAAGAATTAATTTTGCCATTCTCCTATGTAAAGAATTTAGTCTTTTTTTTTAAAAGTGGACATCACTGCAACAATCCCACACCGTCGATGCGTAGTTTATATGTGACATGATGTGTGCATTACTGAACAATTTTCTGGTTTCACTATCTGTGTAATACTTTAATTTCGATAACATAAAGACATTTCTAGAGACCGTTTTACAGACATTGTCAATGTGCATCTGTCACCTCAGCTGATTATCAATTGTGACCCCCCAGTAGACGATGTTCGGCTACCTGTTCTATGATGTCGTCGCCGAGTGATAAATTAAGCTTTAATGGTTTCAACTGGTGCTTTTGGTGTGTTGCAATAATCATAGATTTTGTTTTAGTAGGATGCAGAATCATTGAGTTGACTTTACACCATGCTGATATATCGTCGAGACTTTTTTGAAGGCCATTTTCAATACACTTATGTCTTTGTTAGCTGCATGGATTGAGGTATCATCGGCGAACATATGTGTGCTGCGTTGCTTCGTAGGTGAGACTTAGAGGTAGGTCATTGATGTAAATACAAAATAAAAGAGAACCTAAGATTGACCCCTGCTGAACCCCGAGTTTAACATCTTTAGTAGAAGAGTAGGCTCCATTAGCAATTACTTTCTGTTTCCTGTTTTCGAGGTATGACGTAAAAAATGAAACAGCCATGTCGTCTCGAAGATATTGCTTAAGTTTGCAAATCAATATGAAATCCGATTGAGGCAGTTCCTCAGCAATCGAGAGATACGCGCTCAAACAGTGCGTCACAACTTGAAAATAAAACCTTGTAACTTTTGATTTAGGGTGTCGCCTTTCGCGGTCTGCTGCATAAAGAAGACGCAATGAAAAAAAAAAAACAAACAACTGACAACACCATAACGGCAATTAGATAAGGTTTTAAATGGTATAAACCGATTTTTAAAATATCGAAGCGACTGCAAAATATTGACCGGAGAATAAGTGTATACTTTTTTTTTTTTTTTTAAACAGTAGTGTAGTTTTGGCAAATATAGAAACAAAGAAATGAACAAGAATATGCGACAGTTTTGCCACAATAACTGATTGAAAACGGCTGATCAAACCATGGCAGGCTGATACACCCCAGGGCCGGTTGAGACACTGAGCAGGACAGGTCAGTTGAGACAAAGACGGGTCAGCTTGAGACGCAGCACTCTAGTTCGGATCACAACAACGCACAGTTACAGTCAGTTCTTTGACTATTAAAAGAAACACATTTACGGCATACCGTCTTTTGTCCACCACGAAGGTGATTTCAAAGACGGGGCACAGAAAGAGGTCTGTACAAATTTTGACCCTCTGGGTTCGAAGCCACGACCTTTCGGACGCGAGTCGAACGCTCTACCACCGAGCCACCCAGCTCCCCTCTTTGAATATAGTTTAACCCATTCAGCCCTGACGCACTACAGCAGGAGATGGGTCCACATGATAATTCAAGGGCAGTGTCAGATTAGCTTGGCGCCTGTCGGCGCCAAGCTAATCTGGCACTGCCCTTGATTTATCATGGTCAATCCATCTCCTGCAACTGTGCACAGTCATTAGATGACGCCTCCAAAATTTGGGAAATACGGCCGTTGGGCTGAATGAGTTAAACATAACACTGAAACATTGTTTTCACAGTTAAAAGCAAATATCAAAACTCAAACTGTTTGGCACAATCAAAGATCAAAATCTGGGGCACGTCGAGAATTCATTTTTGGGCAGGTTGAGGCAAGAATTTATTTTGTAAAAATATCAAGATACAGGCACCACTCTGGTTAAATAACAACAACAACAACAACAACAACAACAACAACAACAACAACAACAACAACAACAACACCAACACCAACAACACCAACACCAACAACACCACCACCAACAACAACAACAACAAGCGCAAACTCCCTGCAGTGCAGGCTCTAAGCGCCGTACAATGCAAATCAAAGTTAAGAACTGAACACAAATCAATAGACAGCAGCAACACAAAATAAAAATATTACAATACAAATTCAAAAATTAACTGCACATAAACACACCTAAAGCACAAACAACCATCGCAACAAGGACTGGCACAGGATCATGATGTTATTATGAAACAGAAAAGAGACTGGAATTTGGTAAGACAGAGTAGTGAGATTGGAAAAGATGTGTTTTAAGCTGGCAGGCTTTTGAAAGAAATTACTGTGGGGGCATCACGAATGTGCTTCGGAAGGGAATTCCAAATGACTGGGGCCTGGAAACAAAAGGACCTTTGACCAAAGGACTTTGTATTTATTTTTGGTACTTTCAAACGTTTTTCACTGCTAGAGCGTAAGGTGCGGGAAGCTTGATAAGCAGCCAACATACTGGAAAGGTGGGAGGCAGTGTACCATCGAAATGACGGAAAGCGAAAGTAGCTGCCTTGTACTCAATCCTAGCTTTGATGGGAAGCCAGTGTAGTTGGTACAACAAGGATGACACATGATCTTTTCTTGATTTCTGAAAAATGACGCGAGCTGCACTGTTTAATATTCTCTCAAGTCGAGCCAGTTCTTCATATGGCAGGCCCGCAAACAAACAATTACAATAGTCAATGCGGCTCAAAGTCAGTGAAGACACAAGCTGAGTGGTGGCAGACTGAGTCAGGAAAGATCTTGCAGAGCTGATTTTCTTCAACTGGAAATATGCTGCTCTACAGATGGAAGTGATATGGTCGTCATTCACAGACAAAGTAGAGTAAAAAAGAACACCAAGGTCACGAACACAGCGTTTGAAAAGTATGCTGGGCTGGATCCAAAAGAAAAAAACAACAACATATGACCAATAAACTGTGACCAGAAAAAAATTAACCCATTCAGCCCTGACGCACTACAGCAGGAGATGGCTCGACCATGATAATTCAAGGGCAGTGCCAGATTAGCTTGGCGCCTGTCGGCGCCAAGCTAATCTGGCACTGCCCTTGAATTATCATGGTCGATCCATCTCCTGCAACTGGTGCATAGTCGTTAGATGACGCCTCCAAAATTTGGGAAAGACGTGCGTGGGGTTGAATGAGTTAACATAGTTTCGTCATCTAAACAAACGGGTGGTTGTTAGGAGCCGACACGAAACACGAGAATGTGTATGTAAAACAGGTGGGAACTTTGTCAGAATTCCACAAAATTCAAAAAATGGGGTGTGTCCCATTGAACTCATTCAGCCCCGACACACCACAGCAAGACAGGGGACGAGCGTGATAGTTTAAGGATGGTGCCAGAATAGCTTGGCGTTCTGGCACCACCCTTGAACTATCTTGCTCGATCTGTCTCTAGAATTGTAATACAGTCCTTCAGAGGGCAACTTCAAAATTTGGGGGATTTGGGTCCTGGGGTAGAATGTGTTAACTTCTGAATCAGACTTCCGTAGGTGTACATGTGTTCTCACTCAGAACTCATTCCTATGTTAACCCCCTTCAGCCGGTCCCGCCTTCCCCTCTCTTCCAACGTCATCCCAGATGGGTACATTTTAATGTTTTGCTGGCTGTGAGCCGAAAGGCCAGACCGAGATGAGTTTTTGAAACAAGTGGAAAATTACTTCTAGATGCCATCAATATGTACTGCTCGAGCTCAAACTCAGTAAAAAAAAAAAACCCAAAACAAATCTGCCTTGTTTAGCAGCTCTGAATGACAGTTTTGAGCTGTTTGCGTTTAGCTGCCGTCTTCACGGCATGCAACAAAGTATTTCTTTTTTAAAAACAAACAAAAAACAAGAAGAAACAAACTTGCAAAACAGACTATTGCAAACAAGGCCTAGCGGAATAAATAAAACAACATCTTAAAACCCTAAAAAGATAAAACTCAAAAATAAATAATAACAAATATATGAAAAGAAAAACCCAAGATTTTAAAAAAGTAACAAAAAAAAAAAAAAAAAAAAAAGAAACTTGCAAAACAAACTTGATTAATACACAACTTGTTGTTACTAATTATTTAATCCACTTAAGTCCTAACAGACAAGGCCTTGCAGAACTTGTACAAATAATTCATATATTTAGCAAAACTCCCCCAAAACGGGGGAGACGGGAGCCTCAGTTTCCAATAATAAATTAATCTATCCTCTCTCTTTCTTTTTTGTTTGTTGACTTAGTGGGGATTCGATCCAAAACACCTGCCCGCCCCGAGACTTTCTAGCACATAGCTTTGGACAGCGCATCGACAAATCTACCGATTACGCCACCTAGGCACCCGCACAAAATTCAGCTTTATAAGCGGGGTCTTTCTTGGGTTCCTAAACGTTGCTCAAACACAGAAGATCCGTTTAGCACGTGGAGGTTCTACATTAGTTGGCGTGCGCGGGCCAACGACGGCTGACGTCGGCCCAGTGGCCTTTGCGCATTGGGACACCTGCGTACCTCGATCTGATCTTGCACGTTGTCATTCCCCGGAAGTCAAATGTGCACAATCATTGTTCCCGATTTCTTCAGGCCAAGAAACACAATGCCGTTTCCGTACTGTCCTGTCTCTTAGCCTTAGTCAGTCCCAGTCATCCATAATTTTTCAATCCCCTAAAAATACCTACCGCCTACTAGTTGCACATTTGCCATGCACAAAATACCGCCCCCCCAAAAAAAAAAACAAACACAAAAACAACAACAAACAAACAAACAAACAACCTCCCCCAAAAAACAAAACAACAACAACAACAAAAAACACAAAAAAACCAAAACAAACAAAAACAACAACCAACAAACAAACAAAAACCCAAAACAATAACAACAAACAAACAAACAAACAACAACAAAAAACCCAGCACATTGACTGTCTCATTTCTAGGCTATGAACCTGATTCCTTACCAACCCCACACCCAAGCACAGCTGAAATCAGCGTGCCCCTCAAATCACCATGACAACGGCAACTCAACTGTCCACTGGATAAACTCAGGATGGTATGAATCAAAGCACCAAATGTCTCCTTTTATCTAACCAGAAATTTCCAGCAAATTCCAACATTCAGCCCTACTACAAATTCTCAAACAAGGCAAAAAGTTAGTTTTAAAAACACCGGTCCTTACACTGCCACCTACCTCATTTCAGTATATAACGTGACCTTCATGTGCAAGAGTACATAAACAGGAGCACAGTCTGTTCGTTACACTCACTGGCAGGGGCTCGCGAGAATGTATGCCTCTCAATAATCTAATGGCAGAACGTGGTGTGATATTCCTAGATTTTTAATATACGAGCCCGCTCGGCCAGCTGACGGAGACTGTGTCTATTCAGTCTTCCTTAAATCATGACAAAAAACAAAACAAAAAAACAAAACCCCAACAAAACAAACGTAGATGTCCCAGCAACATGGATTCAAAGTCTGTGTTATTTTGTTTCAACATCATCTCTGGTTCTGCCCCTGGCCTTACTTATCTGATCCCTAGACGTAATAAGGTCACTCAAGGTCATCGTGCATTTTCGTATTTTGGTCCCATTACATGGAACGCTCTCCCAGCTGACGTGCGTCACTCATCATTTCTCTCCATTTTTAAATCCAAGCTTAAAACAAACTTTTTTTTCTGTTGCATATACTTAAAGACCATTTTGTCTGCCGGCTCATCATGTGTGTGTGTGTGTGTGTGTGTGTGTGTGTGTGTGTGTGTGTGTGTCAGTGTGTGCGTGCGTGCGTGCGTGCGTGCGTGCGCGATTTTTTGCTCTTTGCAAATCAATGTATGTTTTTTTTTTCTTTTGTTGTTGTTGTATGTCTTTGCTTTTGTCTTTTGCTCTGTGTTTCATTACTGTGATTGTAAAGCTCCTAGAGCACCTTGGTGATTAGGCGCTATACAAATTACCTTTATTATTATTATTATTAAATTGGTGTCAGCAACTGCGGGGGCTCATGAGGAACTATACCTCTTGCAGTTGGGTGGTGTTAAAATTTTCCCGGCACTAAACGGGTTAAGTATGATTGTCTATGTGGACAATCATACTGCTGACATGTATCACGAAAATTCTCAGAAACACTCTTGCTATCCATACTCTGAGGCAATAAAAACGCGAAAAGTGTCGGTAAAAGTATTCACTCGCCCAAAAACCATCCTTACAACAAAACAAGAACATTATATTATTGTTTACCTTACATGTTGAGCTTATTGAGCTACCTTCACAAACATTTGAACGAGTTATCTCTCTTGGATGCCGTGGGGGACTGTGACTCGGGGTTTCATTAGCGGTGAAAATAAGCAAAACTGGACACACTGAGACAAGATAATTCCTGCGAGATGCGTTAACACAAAATGTTGTGTGGACTGCTCATGATGTTCATAAGGAGAAAGCACTCTGACGCACTGTGATTTCAAATCCATAAAAAAAAAGCTTTAGGAATGACTTCTTTAAGTTCTCGGGTCCCAGCCTTTCACTAGACACAATGCCTACCCTGCCCAAGCTCTCGTAACATTTGTTATTACCGTTTAGAGTACCTAAGTCTGCATTCAAATTTTTGTGTTTTGACAAAATAGTATCTCTTGTTTGCATCCTTAAATCTAGTTCGTGTTTGAAGAGTTACAAACAGCCACGGATTTGGAAAGGCCGCCATTTTGCACCGAGCAGTCAAACTGAGATTGATCTGCGCTCGCGGGTTTTGATTATTCACCAGCCACATAAAATGCAGCCTCAAGCCATAACATTTGTTCCGGCTTCAATATGTGTTACGATCATTAGCAATGAGAACAAGAAACCTATGCTGGGGTCAAAAGGACAGTTTCTAATAAAGAAATGACCATAGCAGATTTTGAAGAACAAATGTTACATATCACGACGCTGCATTTTGTGTGATGGTGTATAATCCAAACTCTCGTTGGTTTTAAGAATGCAGACAACTCAAGAGAGACCATTAATTTTTGTCAAAACATAAAGATAAGCTGCATAAACGGTAATAACGACTGTCAGGAGAGCTTGGGCGGGGTAGGCATAGTGTCTGTTAAAAGGCTGGGATCCTATGGAACTTAAAGAAGTCATTCCTGAAACTGTTTCATGGATTTGAAATTACAGTG